>CM076575.1:467947393-468224519 GCA_034641835.2 Pinus albicaulis
TGAAGCCTCCTTGTGCCTTATGTCCTCTGATAAATTCCCTTCTGCTGATTCCCATCATAAAGCCTCTCTATTTGTGAAGAGATGACCAAAGTCCCCCTTTTCCCTCTTATTTCATTCCCCTAAGCCTTTGTTTTCTATCCCCTTTGTCTCCCCTTCTTTTTCCCCACTTGCCTTTCATTTCCCCTCAAAATCCCCTTTAAATTCTTTCCCCTACCCTTGGTAGGCCATCTTCCCCTTTGTTCCCTTATTACTTCCCTTCCTAACCTTCAGATCACTTTAAAGGGACAAATACCCACTTTCCTATCTTACTACAGGCCTTGGACCCCTCTTCTCCTCTTTTCCGACTTCCATCGCGTTATAAACCATTTTAATACAAAATATGCGTTTATAGCCTTCCCCCTTGCATACCCCGCTTGTTTGTTATAAACTTTATTATAAAGTTTATATCACATTATATAACCGCCGCCTATCGCAAGTCGCGCATCGCAGTTTCGTTCGCTTGTTCATTGGATCCATCGAAAATATTTGCGATGCGACCATCGCTTGATCGCATAATCCCACCATCGCATTATCGCATTTTCACTTGTCCGTTCGAGTGATCCATCGCAAATATTTGCGATGCGATCCGATCGCGTCACAAATCCTCCACCGTTGATTCCCGTGCGAACCAAACCGTCATCGCATTCCCAACCGTTTCCCCTTCCCTGATCGCAATCACAAATTATAAGTATGCATTCCCCCCTCGTCCATCGCGACTGCGATTCCCCGACTAAACCTTGGCCAACCGTTGGGTTTAAGATCCAACGGCTCGAAGCAAAATGCCACCCGCCTGCGGCTGGGTTCCTCCTCATCGCATGTCACTGCCTTCCCTTCGCATTCCTTTTGCATTTTGTCACCATTGTTTGGTGAAAGCCTCCATTCCGTCACCGCGCTATCATATTTTTCGCCCTCTGCTCCACCATTCTTCCATTGCATTGATTGTCTACACACAGTCGGGAGTTTTTGCAAAGTACAAGAGTTGAAACGCCACCATAATTACGCAGTATGGATGCAGCAGTAAGTTTCCCACTGTCAGAGGCAAATAATTTAATGAAGGGCAGGTTTCCACACCAGCAGAATGTATTCGTCCGAAGAAGGACAGATTGCCCCTACCGCTTGATTATATGCCGTGCTCCAGAGGAGATCTCCGCTCAGAACACAGTCCAAGGAGATCAGAGAATTTGCTGCTCAAGTACGACGGACCATTCTGTTTTTCATTACCATTTTGTTTATTCACCAAAGGTACTACACCAGAATGCATCTGAAACATACCAGGAATTAATGAAGCCTGACGAAGACCCTTCTTTTCTCCAAAGAGTGCCAAAAATTAAGGCTCAGAGTTCCAAACAGAATGGGCTTCGGCCCTTTCCTTCTTTTCTGAATTTAATGTTATATTTAGTGTTCTACCTACTTCCTCTGCTCTTTTTCAGCTATAAAAACTATGAGGAAGTTGTTGTAAAGGTTGTTGATGAGTTATCAGAGAAATGTAAGCAGTTCCTCCTGAGATAAGAACTCTGTGTATAATTGTAACGTAGGCCGAGTGAGATGTATTCAGATTAAGTGACCAAATTATTGGCTATGTTGTAACTGATTGGTGTTGATATTTAATATAATGAGCACATTCCTTTGGATCCTGATCTAAAGCTGCGGTGATGTTTTTCTATCTCTGTGTTTATTTCATTTCATTTCAGTTCTTCTGGCTCGCATCAGAAATTTGGCGTAAGATTCACCCATGTTAGGTGCCTTATGTTGCTTCTCTCCCAGCCCTATATGTTTTCTACTTATATGTGTATCTGAATATTGATTTCAATGGATTTAACCAGTGTAGTGGATGTTATTGCCTGCTCTCTGATGTATGAATTAAGGAAATCCATGTTTAGATGTTCTTGTTGGGATTTGATCGAATGTGTTGAGAACACTGGGAGGTCTAGAGCTTTTTCCCTGCCTCACTAGGATCTTTCCATTCCATTAAGCCTTTCTAAGATCCCTCGTGCTGCCCCTGATTGTGTCCAAGCAAGTCTGGAGTTAAATGACCTCCAACCTGATCTATAGACATAATTAGATGGTTCTCCTTCTTTCATCTTTATCACTTTAGGATCCAAGGCTTTAGATGACTAGCCCAACTGAAAGCTTGCATGTTGAATAGCAAGTAAATCCTTTCTTGAATCCATTGCCCAATGGACTTGGTATTCCCTGGACTATTTCTCCTCTGTCTATATCCTTTGTTGCACGGCCTTGTCTTATGACGAACCCTTCCTTCCTGATTCTCAACAACCAAACTCTAAATCAAACAAACAAACCCTGTGCCTATAACTAGCCTAATATCTTAAACTTGAGCTTCAAAGCCATATGCCTTTACTATTATAGAGAGATCCCTCTCTGGACCTAGGAGGGCTAGATCCTAAGGTCCGAAAGTGGTTCTATGTTGTCTCATATTTTGGTATTGCCAATCTTGCCAAAACATGGGAACCCCAACATAATGGCGACTCCACTGGGGATAAGACCAATCAGCCTTGATTTAGTAAATCACTGTGGTGGACAGTAAGTTGTAAATCATCCACCTGGCGACTCCACAATTTCTGAATGATTAAAAGACTCCACTGGTGATCAACATGCCACTGATTATCCGTGGTTTCACATAAGACTCCACTGGGAGACCAGTTGCATTACAACATCAACCTCACCAATGGAAGACTCTGAGTTTAGTCCCCTTGAAGAGTTTCATTGCGAAATATCAGATATACTGGCTAAACTCAGAAGCGAAGACCTTCCAAAGGCTTTCCGTTCCAGCTCAAGATTCGATGATCAACCTGAGCTTAAGGAATTTTTTTGGAAGTAATGGCAGAGAGATATGAAGCTGAGATTGAACTTTTGAACTCACAAGAGACATCATACGAGTTTAGAGACCCGAGAGCATTCTTGGAAAGTCTCCCGCCCCCGAAGAATGAAGATATTCTGCTGTTGTTCGATGTGCAAGAAGAAGATGATCCGGTTCTCAAAAGCCGCTTTGAAGATGCAGTGGAAAATGCAATAACCGAAGCTGCCCAGGACGTAGACAGCATACCAATCATGGCAGGTCAGAGAGAAGAATGTGTACATCATGTGTTCGTTGATCCTGTGGCAGAATACATGGAGGCCCTGGTTTGCTCAGATACTCTAGCATGGATCTTTAGCACGGGCCAGATTCATCAGAAATGGTCACTACTGATGGTGATCACAGTTTTGAAGAACCACACGCAGAGCACCCTGTGGTTATCTCTGACAGGCAGCCAGTGCTCATATCCTTTTTTTTTATTGCTTGACTCGCTGCATTGGCATTATTGTATTACCTAGTACATCAGATATTTCCAGTTAGAGTAGGGTAGGTAGGAAGTCTGAAATAAAGCTCAGCCTGTGAGCGTGTAGTTAGTTGTTTTTATTTTCTGCAAAGTCCAGCAAGTCAGATAGTCTAATCCTGGCTTGAATGTTTCCAATTTCTGTCTTAGAATGTAGTGAAGAAACCTGTTGGACAGTTTAATCCCAGCAGGTAGTAGTTTAGGTAGAGAGTCATATGAGACCAACTGTCTAATCTGGTCTTATGGAGTAATAAGGGTAGAAATAGAATAGGTTTATTTTCTTTGTTTATAAAAATAAATGATGTAAAGGGTCTGTTCAAGTGCAATCTCGAAAAAAAAATGTTAAGACTAATTCAGGTAGGAAGAATTGTACCGGTGATTCAATGTCTTCACATGGTTTGTGGCAAATGAGCAAAGAAAGAAAGAGATGTGCCAAGAAACCGGCAGCTGGCCTACACGAAATATTTATTTTCTGAATTCTTGACTCCTTCAAGAAGAATCCATCCCCATGTGGAGCCACTGTTAGCCCCCTATAAATTTTCGACAAGCAAATAAGGGGCTAAGATGTTTCTGAGCATTCAAGGAATGCATTTCCTCGGAAAACACGTCATCCTTGAAGCCTCCTTGTGCCTTATGTCCTCTGATAAATTCCCTTCTGCTGATTCCCATCATAAAGCCTCTCTGTTTGTGAAGAGATGCCCAAAGGCCCCCTTTTCCCTCTTATTTCATTCCCCTAAGCCTTTGTTTTCTATCCCTTTTGTCTCCCCTTATTTTTCCCCACTTGCCTTTCATTTCCCCTCAAAATCCCCTTTAAATTCTTTCCCCTACCCTTTGTAGGCCATATTCCCCTTTGTTCCCTTATTACTTCCCTTCCTAACCTTCAGATCACTTTAAAGGGACAAATACCCACTTTCCTATCTTACTACAGGCCTTGGACCCCTCTTCCCCTCTTTTCCGACTTCAATCGCGTTATAAACCATTTTAATACAAAATATGCGTTTATAGCCTTCCCCTTTGCATACCTCGCTTGTTTGTTATAAACTTTATTATAAAGTTTATATCACATTATATAACCGCCGCCTATCGCAAGTCGCGCATCGCAGTTTCGTTCGCTTGTTCATTGGATCCATCGCAAATATTTGCGATACGACCATTGCTCGATCACATAATCGCACCGTCGCATTATCACATTTTCACTTGTCCGTTCGAGTGATCCATCGCAAATATTTGCGATGCGATCCGATCGCGTCGCAAATCCTCCACCGTTGATTCCCGTGCGAACCCAACCGTCATCGCATTCCCAACCGTTTCCCCTTCCTCGATCGCAATCGCAAATTATAAGTATGCGTTCCCCCCTCGTCCATCGCGACTGCGATTCCCCGACTAAACCTTGGCCAACCGTTGGGTTTAAGATCCAACGGCTCGAAGCAAATCGCCACCCGCCTGCGGCTGGGTTCCTCCTCATCGCATGTCACTGCCTTCCCTTCGCATTCCTTTGCATTTTGTCACCATTGTTTGGTGAAAGCCTCCATTCCGTTGTCGCGCTATCATATTTTTCGCCCTCCGCTCCACCGGTCTTCCATTGCATCGATTTTCCTCACACAGTTGTGATTTTTTCTGCAGAGTACAAGGGTTGAAATGCCACCATAACTGCACAGTATGGAGGCGACCGCAAGTTTTCCACTGTCAGAGGCAAAGAATTTAATGAAGGGCAGGTGTCCACACCGGTAGAATGTCTTCGTCCGAAGAAGGATGAATTGCCCCTACCACTTGATTACATGTCGTGCTCCAGAGGCGATCTCCGCTCAGCACGCAGTCCAAAGAGATTCGAGCATTTGTTGCTCAAGTACGGCGGACCAGTCCGTTTTTCATTACCATTTTGTTTATTCACCAAAGGTACTACACCAGGATGCATCTGAAACATACCGGGAATTAATGAAGCCTGACGAAGACCCTCCTTTTCTCCAAAGAGTGCCAAAAATTAAGGGTCAGAGTTCCAAACAGAATGGGCTTCGGCCCTTTCCTTCTTTTCTGAATTTAATGTTATATTTAGTGTTCTACCTACTTCCTCTGCTCTTTTTCAGCTATAAAAAATATGAGGAAGTTGTTGTAAAGGTGGTTGATGAGTTATCAGAGAAATGTAAGCAGGTCCTCCTGAAATAAGAACTCTGTGTATAATTGTAACGTAGGCCGAGTAAGATGTATTCAGATTAAGTGACCAAATTATTGGCTATGTTGTACCTGATTGGTGTTGATATTTAATATAATGAGCACATTCCTTTGGATCCTGATCTAAAAATGCGGTGATGTTTTCCTATCTCTGTGTTTATTTCATTTCATTTCAGTTCTTCTGGCTCGCATCAGAAATTTGGCATAAGATTCACCCATGTTAGGTGCCTTATGTTGCTGCTCTCCCAGCCCTATATGTTTTCTACTTATATGTGTATCTGAATATTGATTTCAATGGATTTAACCAGTGTAGTGGATGTTATTTCCTTCTCTCTGATGTATGAATTAAGGAAATCCATGTTTAGATGTTCTTGTTGGGATTTGATCGAATGTGTTGAGAACACTGGGAGGTCTAGAGCTTTGTCCCTGCCTCACTAGGATCTTTCCATTCCATTAAGCCTTTCTAAGATCCCTCGTGCTGCCCCTGATTGTTTCCAATCAGGTCTAGAGTTAAATGACCTCCGACCTGATCTATAGACATAATTAGATGGTTCTCCTTCTTTCATCTTTATCACTTTAGGATCCAAGGATTTAGATGACTAGCCCAACTAAAAACTTGCATGTTGAATAGCAAGTAAATCCTTTCTTGACTCCATTGCCCAATGGAATTGGTATTCCATAGACTATTTCTCCTCTGTCTATATCCTTTGTTGCGCGGCCTTGTCTCATGACGAACCCTTCCTTCCTGATTCTCAACAACCAAACTCTAAATCAAACAAACAAACCCTGTGCCTATAACTAGCCTAATATCTTAACTTTTGAGCTTCAAGGACATAAAACCTTTGCTTATATAGAGAGATCCCTCTCTGGACCCAGGAGGGCTAGATCCTGAGGTCTGAAAGTGGTTTGATGTTGTCTCATATTTTGGTATTGCCAATCTTGCCAAATACCAACTCAACATAATGGTGACTCCACTGGGGATAGATCAGTCAGCTTTGATTTGGAAAACCACTGTGGTGGACAGTAAGTTGTAAATCATCCACCTGGCAACTCCACAATTCCTGAATGATTAAAAGACTCCGCTGGTAATCAGCTGGCCACTGATTATCTGTGGTTTCACATAAGACTCCACTGGGAGACCATGTCGCAGTACAACATCATCCATTCCGAAGACCAAGCCATGTCACTAATGCAAGACCCCGAACGATTTGCGGAAATATTTCCAGACTTCATAGCAGCATGTCGTGATACACTTGCTAGTGACTTGGCAGTATATAAGGTGGAGGACCTTCCTGGGGTTATTCCTCTCAGCTCTAGAGGCGGGCCCATGATCAAGAAAATCATTTTGGAGCTGATGGTTGAAAGGTATGAAGCTATGATCGAACTTATGAGCTCACAAGAGATATCATATGAGTTCAGAGACCCCAGAGCATTCTTGGAAAGTCTCCCTCCCCCCAAAAGAGAAGAAATTCCGCTACTGTTTGATGTGCAAGAAGAAGACGATCCGACTCCCAAGAGTCACTCTGAAGACGCAGTGGAAAATGCAATAATTGAAGCAGCCTAGGACAAAGACAGCCTACCAAGCTTGGGAGGCCTAAAAGAAGAAAAGGTACATCATCTGTTCGTGGATCCTGTGGCAGAATACATGGAGGCCCTGATTTGCTCAAATACTCCAGCGTTGATCCTTAGCAAGGGCCAGTTTCATCAAGAATGGTCACTACTGATGGTGACCTCGGTTTTGAAGGACCTCAGGCAGAGCACCCTGTGGTTATCTCTGACAGGCAGCCAGTGCTCATATCCTTTTTTACTATTACTTGACTGGCTGCATTGGCATTATTGTATCACCTAAAGTATCAGAGATTTCCAGTTAGAGTAGGGTAGGTAGGAAGTCTGAAATAAGCTCAACCTGTGAGCACGTAGTTAGTTTCTTTTATTTTCTGCAAAGCCCAGCAAGTCAGACAGTCTAATCCTAGCAGGTAGTAGTATAGGTAGAGAAACATGTGGGGCCAACAGTCTAATCTGGTCTCATGGAGCAATAAGGGTAGAAGTAGAATAGGTTTATTTTTCCTGTTTGTAAATATTGATGATGTAAAAGGGTCTGCAAGTCCAAATGCACCCAGAAGAAAAAATGATAGCACTATAGTGTGGGTAGGTAGTTGTGTGGGAGAATTTTACTGCTGGTATGATGTCTTCTTAATTTGTGGCAGCTGATCAATGAAAGAAAGGGATGGTTCAAGCAGCAGGCATCTGGCCTACACCAAGAGATCATCTTCTGAATTCTTGACTCCTTCAAGAAGAAGCCATCCCCATGTGGAGCCACTATTAGCCCCCTAATGAAATTTTTGACAAGCAAATAAGGGGCTAAATCATTGTTGAGTCTTCAAGGAATACATTTCCTCTGAAAACACAGTCTCCTTGAAGCCTCCATGTGCCTTTTATCCTTTGATCAAATCCCCTCTGCTGATTCCCCTTTTAAAGCCTCTCTGTTGGTGAAGAAATGCCCAAAGGCCTCCTTTCCCCTTTATTTTACCCTCATTTAGCCTCTTTTTATTCCCCCTTGTCTCCCTTTCGATTTCCCCATTTACCCCTCAAATCCTCCCAAAATCCCCGTAAAATCTCCCCCTTACCCTTTGTTGGTCATAACTCCCCTGTACCCCTCTATCGTTTCCCTTTAAAACCCTTAAATTCCATTAAAAAGGGGCCAAAACCCACTTCCCGACCTTATTATAGGCCTAAGCCCCTTCCCGCTAGCCCCTTTCAAACCACTTCCCCACATGTGCCCCGGCGCTGGGACCAAGTGCTTAAGTCCCAAGCGCTAATCGCAATCGGAGCGTCGGGCAGGTGCAATTCCCGTGCATCATTGAAAATCCCCGATGCAACTGTTTTATTAATCAAGTCTCGCGATGTAATAAAATTCGTTGATCTACCCTGAAGATCCAACGGCGGGCCTCTAATCGCAACCCATCTCCGATCGCAATCGCAAGTCTCAACAGTGCCGCCCCGATTGCAGTCCTCCGATCCACTTCTCCGCCGTTGATCTGGCCTTCAGATCTAACGGTCGGTGCTGAATCGCACCCTCCGCCTGATCGCAATCGCATCCCCTTCTCTCCTCCTCCCAATTCCATCCCATCCGTCCATCTGTTTCACGATCCAACGACCATCGCACACCCGCTCCAATCACAATCGGAACTTTCGATCGCACCCTCCTTCTACGCGTTGCGATTGCGATCCCCCGATTCAATCTGAGCCGTCCGTCCCACCAGATCCAACGGTTCGGATTCATCTCGCTCCTCCCCCATCATCCTTCTCTATTTTCCCTCCGATTGCATCCTCGTCGTTGATATAGACCCAAGATCAACAGTTATCGCTCAATCGCGTCCCCCCTCTCCAATCGCAATCGGAACTTTTGTGATGAGTGTTGCGATTGCTCCCCACTCCGATCTCCGATTGCGATTTACCCGCTGGGCCCTACCGTACTTCCCTTCTGCCTATTCATGTGTTATGTAGCCTTTCCCTTTGTTAATTGAAATTGGTATTATTTCAGTTTTACAAAGGTTTCCACCAATCGCATCGGAAGTTTTGTGTTGTGTCATTTCGCTTTACTCCCGTCTCCGATTGCGATTGCGATTAGTCCCCGGTCCCACATCTAAAGCTTTCGCTCCATTGTTTTTCTTCTATTTCCTTTGCATTTCCCCCAAACGCTAACCTTTGGGTTTTTCACCAATAATCACCTCTCCCGCCATTCGCCACGCTTTCACTGTTTCCACCGTCCTACCACCGTTCCTCCGAGTTTCCACTGCATTTCTCCACCACTGCTCGGTTTGTGAAAAATTCATTTTACTAAGCAGACAGCACAGAGAGGTCAGCATTTGCCCGCGGACCGGTAGAGGAGATTCAGGGGGTTTATTTTTTGTTATTGATACAGTTAAGTTTTAACCCCACATTCAAGGGAAAATGAAACATTTTGAAGGTTTGAGCGCACCAGCAATGCCATAACTACGCTACCTAACAGCAGGACATTTTCCTCCAGAGGTACACCTTCCCACAGCGTCCTCCATGCTTCTCAAGCCCAGGAAAGTTAAATACACTGACAGAGCTTCTTAAAGACTGACAGATAGCCATTATGAAGCATGGAGGGGCCTGCAGATCATCCCATCCAGTTCATTTATTGCAGAAGGCAGAGACAGAGTTCCAGACACCAGAAAGGATTCCAAGGAACATATCAGAGGTCAAAATCGACCTGATAGAGATCTCCGAACCAGTCTTAGAGTACCTACAGTGTTGCTGACAGCCATTAAGCAGTATGGGCATGGACACTTCCACCGATGCTGCCTTAATGAGATCAATTCAATGTTCATCTACCTTTGTTTTCTCTCCTCTCCTATAAGAAATCCCTGAGAACGAATTGTAAAGGTTGTTGTTGCCTTGCTGGGCATTTGCTATCAGAGGGATTCATTCTTGACTGTTAGAACAGTCGTGGGAGGGAGTTGCAGAATAGTTTTTATGTAATAGGCTGGGAGGAGAAAGTCTAGATTGTATTAGCCATTGGGCTTATTGTATATGACTGGTTTTGCATCAATTAATCAAAGCACATTTCACAGGATCCTGGTCTATTGCTATTGGTGATGTTTTTCTAACTCTGTCTATTACATTTTCATACTGTTTCATGTTCTTCTGGTAGGCAACAGAAGTATAACATAGGATTCACCCTTGTTAGGTGCCCTATGTTTCCTGCTCTCCCTACCTTTAATGTTTTCTTCTTTGTGTGTTGTCTAAGAGTGAATTCACGTGGTTTAACCAGTGCAGCAGATGTTATTTCCTGCTGGCTGATGTATGAACTTGGGGGTTTGCTTCTTGGATGCTTCTTTGTTAGATTTATCTCTATTCTTTCCCTTGGAGTTGCTAAAGCATACCTAGAGTTAAATGACCTCTGGTCCGATCTATAAGAAACCCCTTAGTCTCTTTGAGAGCTTCCTTAGAGTATGTCCAAGCAGGTATGGAGTTAAATGACCTCTGACCTGATCTATAGACAGAAATTGGGTGGTTCTCCTTCTTTCACGTTCCTTCCTTAATGTTCCACCCCACCATCTAATCTAAAAGATCCTTTGGTATTAGATGACTTGCCCTTTGAAAGCCTTGGCTAGTGGATGCAAGTAATTTCCTTTCATGACTCCATAGCCCAATGGATGGCACTGTCTTGGCCTATCTCTCGGTCAAGCCTCCCGCCGTTCTATTCTTTCTTCCATTGCTTTTCCCGTCCGTGATTCCTAACCAACCCATGAATCTTCAACCAAAATAATTTTAAAACCCCTTTGTGCTTCATAACTAGCCTAACATCTCATCTTGAGCATCAAAGATATATCATTCTTAGCTCTATTTGGAGAGATCCCTCTCCGGGTCCAGGAGGGCTAGATCCTAGGGCCCCAAAGTGGTTTGATGTTGTCTCATCTTTTGGTATTTCCAAATCTGCCAAAACATGGGAACCCCAACACTACTCATGCTCAAATAGATATAGGGATCTATGAAAATGAGCATCCCATGAGAGACTATCACCTCCAAATAATCTCTCGATCCCTGGCAATGTAAGCATGAGTGGCCTCCTTCCACTCCAATGCATGAAAGAGTCCTTCCCCAAAGGAAGTATCATCCCTCTCAATAAATATATGGAGCAGTCATCCTGCATCATGAAGATTCAATCCTCCATCCCTGCAACAAATTTTTTCAGCGCAGTAAAGCTGATGAATATGGGTGATACTGAAAATGAGAGACTATATCTCTCCTCCTTGAGTTTACCCCAAACCTTCTACACTGTGTTGGATTTCTCTAGTGTCTCCACCCCTCTGGAATCCATGAGTTGTGAACCAAATGGAATGATGCCTCTCATCAACTCTAAACCAAGTAGACTTCCAAGTGGAATTCCCCCATAAAATGAGACATCATGCTCTGGAATAGACTGCATGTATGAGTGGATTGATTTGTCCCTCTCTCTCCTCTGCGCAGTGCAGTCTCTTTCCCTTGTGTAGAAACTTTCTAAAATAGATAAGGGAGAACGCTCTTCATCCCTCCATGTTGATCCTGCTATTCTTATCTATCCATCTCACAATCCCCAAAAAATGCTACATATGACTTTGGAATTGTGTCTTGGTACCCACATGCAAAACATTTGGAACTCCTTCCAAACAAGGGCTCCTCTAGTGGAAGCATTAGCTCCCCTTTCACCTCCATGTGGTGATGGATCTCCTCCAAAAGTGACAACGTTGTTGGTTCCATCCAATGCATGAAAAGTGTTTGTATTTATGCCACAATAAGTTTCACTAAGTTTTTCCATCAAACCCTTAGTGAAGGCATCACATGCTTTTGCATTTGCATGACAATGAAAAATGGAACCTCCAAACCAAAAATCATGATCCATACTTTGAGTGCAGTGCTGCTCCTCCCACAGCCTCATTTCCTTCCTCTACTCCCTTGCAAGGAAAGTGAACAAAGGACTGCACTGTGGATCTGCTTGTGTGGCTGAATGCCCACACCCTTCACGAAAATAGATGGGATTTGTCTCATCAACAAACCTTCTCAGAAAATTTCTTCAAAATTCCCTTTCATCAAGATCTTCAATAATCTCCTGGAAAAGAAGAAGGGAAATCTTCTCTTCCTTCATTCCTCTTTCCTTTTCTCCTTGTAAGTCTCCTCTACTTAGAGAGAAGTTCCTCTTCTGATAGCAATGGATCTTGGGAACAAGCTAAGCCAATATCATGCTCTGATACCACTGCAATGTCCCAAATGAGGGATTTTCTACTTCATCGGGAACATCTTAAGATGTTCCATTTTTCCTTCTTCAGTGAGACACTGCAAGTCCATTTTAGAGATTGAATGATGGGGCATTTACATGATATGACTCCTTCCAAATAAGGGAGAAATCCTGAGGCTAGCTGGCCCTTCTCAAACTCTGCCTATGGATATGCAATATTCCACCTCAGGAATTTCTGCCATAGGGTCCTTGAGGACACTGTATAAGGAAGCTGCTACATAAATAAGGAAAAAAACCATTGGGATGCCCTAGAACATGTATAATATAACTCCCCTGCAGAAAATGAGGCCAAAGAAATAACACTAGATGGGTTATTCAGATCTCCCCAATCTAGGTCTTTACAACAATGCTCAATGAAAGAGCTACATCAATACACAAAAAATAAATCTGGAACTCTGCACAACTCATCTTATTATTATATCATCAATATTACACAGAAATATCATGAGGAACAAAGCCCTCAAGCATTAGAACCAATCTCCAATGAATAGACAATGTAATGCCAGAGTAGTTGCAGCTACACAGAAATGCCGGAAAACCATAACTGCGCAGTCTCTATGAGAGATGCAGCTGCTGAATACATAAAAAATGATGATGGAGCTGAAGGAATACAAATAAATTCCCATACATGATAAAATGGGCTGAATATAGGATTTCTAGACAATCTCAGGGAGATTGCTAGAAATGCTGGATAAAATACAATAGTGACAAATAAGTTGTCACTGCAGCTGGAACCAATGAACATGAGGTTGTGGCTGATCTTAAATAATGATTCCCTCCTCTGATTGAAGTCCTCAAGGGAAAAGGGGTTGATCCCTTCTCACTCAAAGCACTCCTCCTGATGAGCACAAGAATCTCCCTCAACACTGCCCTCATAAAATAACGCAGTTTCTCCTAGAGAATGCGTAGTGGGAGATGGTGAATGAGTGGCCTGATGCCACAGATCTAAAATTAAGTCTAGGAGCCCTCTCTACATCTCTTCCCATTAAGAATCCCTCGTCCACTGAAAAGAAAGTAGTGAAAGACTCAATGAGTTCCTCTGTTGCTTCCCTAGCTACACAGCACCATTCTACTACAGAAATAATGTTGCAACTGAAGGAGTGAGCTTTTCCAGATTCTAGAATAATGAAATGCAGCTCAAATCCTCTCCTCCCATGAGGAAGAGGTGGGGGATCCGCACCGAGAACACCCCCAGTGCTCAAGAGCACTGAAATCCTGCTAAACAGCCCGGATATGCAAGTCCTTGGACTCACCACGAAATTTATGAATCAAAGAATAATCCAAATTAGCTGCTCCTTCTTTCTTATAAAGAAAATGAACTCTCTTTCACCATAGTCCCCACAATTAGGGTTTCCATTCACTTTTTAATGCTTTACCTCCAAAAGTTGTGTTATCTTCTCAAGTAAGCCAACCCTCTAAGGCAGCGTTGTTGACTTGGTCAGAGAGGCCAACTCAAGGTGATCCTCATCCTGTTCACACCATTAGGTGTTTATTTCAGCTGCTTATTTATCCTCCTTTCACACAAGAAGTGCTATTTCTTCATTTAAAAGGGGCTAAGCTGTCTTCTTACCCATTTTATTAAGCAAAAATAAAATATGCCACTATAATTTTCCATTTTAGCTTGAGGCTAAAATTGGGAACATTACACACCAAGAAAACCAAACATGAAGAGTAGTCTTTCAAAAATTATAAATGAAAAGGGAAAAAGGTGAGGTGAACTAGACAGAGAAGGATGGAATTGGAAGGGCTATAGAGAACTTAGAAGACAACGTTGATAGTTGTTCTCAAACATCCCAGAAACCTAGGGTTTTGGTAAGGTGATCAGAGCAAGTGAAAGGGTAAGTTTGGAATCCATAATGGCATCAAAGTGTTTCTAAATATATCCCTATTTGAAAATATTCCAAACTCATCCCAAGGAGTTTTTCATGCCAAAAATGGTTAAAGAGGTAAAATGATGATGTTAGGCCCCGATGATGACAACATAAAGAAGATTTGAGGAGATTGTTGTGTGTGGCATTCCAAAGTCTTGCCAATGTGAATATGCCTCACTGTCCCAAATAATAAGGATTTTAAGAGTATCAGTAAGAAAGGTGAAGCCAAGTTTTTCAGTCAACTACCAAGGACAACATACTTTGAGTTTCAAGGAAAGGACAAAAAAAATTCTGAAGATGTCACTGTATGTAAAGACCCCAAACATGTCCAAAGAAATTTCCGTCATATCAAATGAACAAAAGAAGGTTTGAGCTCCTTGGTGCAGGTAAAAGAAGTTTTTTAAGCTGATATATGGAAGCATCCTAAAAGTTTCCAAGCTCAGCCTATCATACCTCAACTATCTGTGAGAGAGGTGAAATCACTGTTTGCAAGGCACCTGCAAATCAAAAGTGGCCAAAGGGTAAAACATGATTAGAAATTTCATAATATAGGCAAGAGAGGGTTTTAAAGGTACCACCATAAGACATATTCTCATAGGTTTTTTAATGATTTTTTCATGCCAAAAGAAGCCAGGAAGAGGTCAAGATAGCCAGTATACCCAGCTTGCATACAAACACTGTAAGGTTGTTAGTGAGAAAATGTAAGAAAAACAAGTTGAAAATTATAGTGAAAAACACAGCCTTGAAAGTAGCACTATGTGCAGCCATCTCTAATATTCTCAAAGGTAAATTTGTCATGATCCAAGGATAAAGAGAAAACCAAGTCAGTATTTTAAAAGGATGATACAAAATAGCAGTGACCAAAGAAGGTAAATGGCATTAGCTTGAATTCATAGTGCAGGTCAAAGGACATTTTTTGAAGGTGTAAATGTGTGAAATCCCCCAGAAAATGTTCAAATAAGTTTATTATGCTTTAAGGGGAAACAAGAAAGTCAAAGTTTATCATCTCAAAGCGAACCTGCACAATAGAAAGGTCAGAAAATTGGTGACAAAGGAATATTAGTGAAAAGACTAAAAAAGGATAAAAACATTAGAAAGAGGGTTTTCAAATATGAATTTAAAACCTTTGAGCTTATAAAAGGTCCTCTCAACCCTTCAGACACCTCATTATTCCTTTGCCAAAAGTTGGAAACCTTCAGGAGAGAAAAAATTGAGTTTCTGAATCAGTTTTGGGAAAGTCCACCTGGCGCTGTCCATTCCAAGTGGTGATTCACATTCAGAATCGAGTGTTGCGCCATTGGAAGTCTTCACCATGCAAAATTAAATGGTGCTACGTGCATGTGAGTACGCACTGGTTCACCTGGAAGACCGACAGGCCCAACAGAAAACCGGCACACGCTGTGCGTTCAATCCGTTCATCCCACACTGTTGCACGTTTCGGCCGACCCGACATACCCGGCACCTCGTTTAGCCCATTCATGGCGCTGCACCTTTGCCGATCGCTATGCATTCAGCTGCCCGATAGCGCATTCAACTCAACCTGAAAACACATTCAGGTGCTGCGTGTTTTGCTAGGAGGGCCTCTGCACCAGTTCACACCGTCAAATCAACGCAATACCTCCTCGAGATGCCATCAAGGGTTTCTATAAAAAAAATTAGTGGTAAGTGGATATTCGAAACCTCCTCTTCAAGCATTTGATGGTTGTTAAGGAAATTTGAAACCCTAAGTTAAAAACCTAACCTTCATGATAAAAATACCATTGTTTAAAAGACTCTCCATCTGCATACTGAAGACACACTGAGAGATACCTTGTTTATAGTTGCTCATCCATCCAAAGTTGTGCTTTCACTTTTTCCATCCACTCATAAACTTTTTCCCTTACATTAGAAGTAGATTGATTTTTCTTTACCCTTTTCCATTTCAAAAATTTGACATAAGAGAAAATTGTGTACAAGAAGAGTTTTTCTTACATCTCAGCAAGGGTAGTCATTAATTTTGCCTCTCACTCATAGTCATACACCCTACCCTCACTCATTTACTCCTCCACTTGTAAAAAAATTCATTTTTTCATCACCATTCCATTTACCCTATTCATATCATTTCATAAACAGAGTTAGGGTTTTGGGTTTCAAAGCAGCAGGTGTGAAAATGTCAAAGAAGGAGGAAATGGTAATGAAGAAGAAATCCAAGTGCCTAGGAGGCATCAACACAGAGGTGGAAGGATTAATAGGTTTGAACCTCAAAACACCATGGAGCTTAATTCATATCCTATGACTGCCACATGTTTCCAAAATGTGGGGTGTTTTCATTTTTTTGAAAGAGTACAACAGGTACAAAGTCATCCTGAGCTGACTAGGCTCTTCATCCTCAACCTACATGAGAAACAAGAAAATATTGCAGGGATAAACTTTGAGTTGTCATCAAATGCCATTGCTATTGCCACTAGAATAGCTTGTCTTGGTGAAAAGTTGTTCAAACAGTCCAGCTTAGACATAAGCCACTATGAACCATTCCTCAATCTTAGATACAAAGACTACAATAAGTCTATATTTCATTTTTGACATCTACTTGAGAGGTATGCACCCATGATGAGGGTCATTATGAAATACTTCACATGTGAGGGAAGGTTTTCTAGGCTTTATTTCTACCACATAATATTCTCATGCACTTCACTAGGGTCAATATGCTGCATTTTCCCTACTATCTCTACAGGAGTATTGAAAATATTTCTTATATTGTGTGAAAGAGAGACCCTTCACAACAAATGCAGAGCCTCTTTCACCATTATCTCATCAAGATGGTAGTGATGCATCAATTGGAGAAAAAGGGTATTCCATGGGAAGTTTGCATTGCCCATGAGGTCTTCAAAAATGCACAACCCCATCCTCAGCAAAATGTGCCCTCATCATCTCATCCTCCTATCCTTACTCCTTCATCATCTCTTAATAAGCGTGTTTCACCATCTACACATGTTCCTTCACCTCAAGACAACCCTCCATCCTCACCCTCTCCTAATGCATCAGATAATGAGGGAAACGAAGATGAACCATCAAAGGAGAATGAACGGGAATGTAATGATAAATCAAGAAATAATGGTGAAACAAGCATTGAGGAAGAATAAAATGAAGAGACAGAGGCCAGTGATGTCAGCATGGAAGAAAAAAATGATGAAGGAAGTGTAAAAATCATGGAAACAAAATAAAATGATGATGTTAGAAATGATGAGGCAAGAAGCAGTGAGGAGGAACACAAAAAAGAGCAAGACAGTCAAATAAAGAGCCATGGTGATAGAAATGACACTAAAAATAGTAAGGCTTTTAGCATTAATGAGGAGCAAAGTGAAAGTGCAGAAAAAAGTAAGGTCTCAACAAAGAAGCAGAGAGCATGGAAGAGGATGCAAATGTCAGTTTTGATAATGATAGTGCAAAAACAAAAGATGAAGCACCTAGCAGTCAATAAAATTAAGGTAAGGCTAATATAAATGATGCTAATGATAGTCATGCCAGTAGTCATGATGGCCATGAGGATAGTAGAAACAATGATGCTCGCAGTGGAAATGATTATGGTGCAGAGAGCAGTGCAAAAGACAGTGAGGCTCATAGTGTTGACAAAGGCAGTGATGATATGGAATAAAGTGAGTTTCATGCCAGTGTTGAAGGCAATAAATAAGGTAGTGAAGAGGATAAAGGCGCTACAGAGAGAAACAAAGGAAAAATTAGTAATGGCAGCATGAGGATACAAATGAAGAAGTGAGTGAAACAAATATGATCACAAAGATAGAAGCAAGGCATATAGCACTAATGTAAACAATATTGCACTTCTTCCTTTGACATACCAAAGAGGATAAAGGCATGTGTTTGCTGCCTCTAAAAGGCAAGGGGCCATGCCTTCCACATCAATAAAGAAGCTTGACAAAGGAAAGGAAAAGGTCACTGTCAGAGATAAGAAAGGCAAGCCTATAACTAAACAAAAATTTGAATTCATTGACCTTGACAATAAAAATGAAGATGAGGAGAGGGTTACAAGCATCTTGCTCCAAAGCAAGGATGCTCAGATCAGATACCTACAAATAAAGCTTGGCATGGAAAAGTATGTCGTTAATTATTATAAGGTTGAAAATAAGCAGCTAAAGAAGACAAAATGGGACCTTGGCCTACAGAAAAAGATGGCCACGCACTATTCCTTGAGAAATCAAATTGCAATGGCCAAGCTCAAAAGAGCTCTTGCCAAAGTTCAAGCCATTAAGGAAGCAAAAAGTCAAGAAAAAATTAGCCTTCTTTCTAATGCTTCCATGCAAGCATCCCAAACATAAGAAGCAAGGCAAATCTAAAAATTGGGAACTTTTTGGAAATTTTGAATTTTAACTGATTTGAAGGGCCAAGGGTGCAACACCCTTGGCACTGCACTTTTTCTCAGGGCATCCTCAAGAGAAATTGTTTACATTTTTGGATTTTTTAGGTCAATTACAGCATGCTCACCAAAATTTCCGGTCATTTGGAGTTGATTTGGTCCTCCAAAAGGGTCAAAAACACCTGAAATGTCACCTTTCTGCCATGTTTTCAGGGTTGGCGCTGCGCCTTTACCAACATTGGGAGTTTCAATTTTTGGATAGAAAAATGAAGTCCAACTGGAAAAACAAAAGTAGTTTTGGAAATTAGACTGAACAAGATTTCCAACGCGCCATCACCGAGCCCATTCCGACATCGAGAAAGCCTTCAAACTTCAGCTGCAAGGCGACCTAGTTTAATGCATTAGGATATTTGTGCCTTGGGGCTTGCATGGTCTCAAAGGACAAAAATGACATTTAATTAATTAATGGGCTTCTAAAGACCTAGTTAGGGTTTTGGTCCTCCTTTCTTATTAAATATAGCACTGAGGCCTCATTGTACACGTTGGTTAGACAATTATTGAGAGTAATACATAGACTTGGAGATTGAAGACAAGTTGGCTCTGATTTTTGTGAATGGCTTGGATTGTTTGAAATTGGAGAAGGCCTGTTTGTAGGATCCCTGAGCATTTTTAAATGGTGATGTGTTCCTATTTAGTTCATGTTCTCTTGTATTATCATTTTTTTCATATTTATATTGCAGTAGGACAGAAGTTTTAGGCTAAGCAATGTTGTTTAGAGGCACCTTAGTTCTGTTTGTCCTTCACTGCTTTTATGCAGGGAAAATTTTAAGGATGGAAAATTATTTTAAAGTTTAAAAAATTGGCGAATCTCACTAGTCCCTAATATGAAACCTCTACAAATTTTATTGATGTATATGTAAAATTATTCAAATTTATAATGATATTATATATATTGTCTATATAATGTTGGCGATTTTTAAGGTAAAATAATTTTATATTGTAAAATTTGGCCAATCATTTTTATATAAAAAAAAGGGAATTGGAGAATAATTTTTTGGAAAAACCATGGAAAATTAGCCCACCTGAGAATATTAGCCCCTAAAATTTTCCATGCTTTTATGTTTTCTTCTGCTAGGTCAGTTTAGAGAATTCTTAGTTTCTCTCTAGAACCATTTATGCTTTTTTATATTAGAAATTATTCAATGAAGCAAATGTCAAAGTGATTTATGGTTATCCCTACTCTTTGCTATTACTTAAACATCATCTTTATGGTATTTACTTTGAAGTATTGTTGATTAAGTTTAGATAATGAGGTTTATGATTTTCCATGCCATATAGCTCATCTTAAAAAATTTCTTTGGAGGTCTTAATAGCTTGATTGATGAAGTTAGGAGTTCCCTCTTATTTTATCTCTACTATATGTTTATCTTAAATTTTTTCTTAGCTTGAAGGTGATATAACTAGAAGTTTTACAAGTTGTTTTCCTTCTACAGTTCACTGGATCGTTGTCTTTATGCTTATATGTTAGAGTTTGATAAAAAGAGTTATTGGTGTGCCCTGTCTTTGATTATTTCTTGATGCTTAGTAATCATAAAGATCATTCTTGTTGATGTATTTGTTGGAGGATTCTTAACTGCCCTTCTGCACCTACTATGCTCACCATAAATCACTTTGACATTCAACACCCATTAAGGGCAGTTAAGGGCACTTTGACAAAAGAGCTGGGCTAACCATAAATAACTTTGACATTTGCTTCATTGAATCATTTCTAAGATAAACAAGCATAAGTAGGTCTAGAGAGCAACTATGAATTCTCTAAAATGACCTAGAAGAAGAAAACATAAAACCAGTGAAGGACAAACAGAACTAAGGTGCCTCTAAACAACATTTCTTAGCCTATAACTTTTGTCCTACTGCAATAGAAAGATGAAAAAAATGGTAATACAAGAAAACATGAACTAAATAGGAACACATCACCATTTAAAAATTCTTAGGGATCCTTCAAGCAAGACTTCTCCAATGTCAAACAATCCAAGCCATTCACAAAAATCAGAGCCAATTTGTCATCAATCTCCAAGTCTATGTATTACTCTCAATAATTTGTTTAACCAACATGTACAATGAGGCCTCAATGCTGTATTTAACAAGAAAGGAGGACGAAAAACATAATTAGGTATTTAGGAGCCTATTAATTAATTATAAATGTAATTTTTTCCCTTTGAAACCATGCAAGGCCAAAGGCAAAAATATCCTAATGCATTAAATGCAAAATATCTTCTCAGCCATTTTTAGCAACAAAATTGACATTTAGGCTTCCCAAAACTTCCAAGATATTTCCTAGCGTTTTTTGTTGAATTTTTTTTTGCAAGAGCATAGCACTGAGATTTAAGGGTGTGATTTCTTGGCCAAGGATGAAGCACCTGCATGGGAAAACTGGGTCGCCTTGCAGCTGAAGTTTGAAGGCCTTCCCGATGTCAGAATGGGCTCTGGGATGGATAGTTGGAAATCCTGTTGAGTCTACTTTCCAAAACGACTTTTTTTTTTCCATTTGGACTTCATTTTCCTATCCAAAAATCAAAACTCCCAAGTCTAGTAAAGGCGTAGCACCAACCCTGAAAACATGGCAGAAAGGTGAAATCTCAGGTGTTGTTGACCCTTTTGGAGGACCAAATCAACTCCAAATGACCAAAAATTTTGTGATCATGTTGTACTTGACTTGAAAATTCCAAAAAAGTAAAAAATTTCTCCTGAGTATGCCCTGATAAAAAGTGCAGCGCCAATGACACTGCACCCTTGGCCCTTCAAATCAACAAAAATTCAAAATTTCCAAAAAGTTTCCAATTTTTAAATTTACCTTTCTTCTTATGTCTGGGAGGCTTTCATGGAAGCATGAAAAAGAAGGTTAATTTTTTCTTAACATTTTGCTTCCTTGAGGGCTTAAAATTTGGCATGGGCTCTTTTGAGCTTCGCCCTTGCAATTTGATTTCTCAAGGCATAGTGCCTTGCCATCTTTTTTTGTAGGCCAAGGTCCCTTTTTATCTTCCTTAGTTGCTTGTTTTCAACCTTATAATAATTAATGACATAATTTTCCATGCCGAGATTTATTTGCAGGTATCTGATCTGAGCATCCTTGCTTTGGAGCAAGATGCTTGTAACCCTCTCCTCATCTTCATTTTCACTGTCAAGGTCAATGAATTCAAATTTTTGTTTAGTTCCAGGCTTAGCTTTCTTATCTCCAATAGTGACCTTTTCCTTGCCTTTGTCAAGCTTTTTTGTTGATGTGGAAGGAATGGCCCCTTTCCTTTTAGAGGAAAAAAACAAATGCCTTTCTCCTCTTTGGTATGTCAAAGGAAGAAGTGCAATATTTTTTACCTTAGTGCCATATGTCTTGCTTCTATATTTGTGATCATCTTTGTTTGGCTCACTGACTTCTTGGCTCACTTATTCATTTGTATTCTTCATGCTATCATTACCACTTTTTCCTTTGTTGCTCTCTATAGTGCCTTTATCCTCTTCACTACCTTCTTTATTGCCTTCAACACTACCATGAAACTCATTGTATTCCATATCATCACTGCCTTTGTCAACACTATGAGCCTCATTGTCTTTTGCACAGCTCTCTGCACCATCATCATTTCCACTGTGAGCCTCATTGTGTTTAATGTCCTCATGGGCATCATGACTGTTGTCATGACTGTCATTAGCATCATTTATGTTATAGGTCAATTTGGGTACCATTCCCAATGGCCTAGTTAACTGGGCATCATCTCCAAGACCAATGATCAAGGGTCTATCATTCCCTATCATTTCAGTTGCTACATGCCCTAAGACAAGAAACATGACAAATCAAGCAAGAATTTAATCAAGCAAAGGTTTCCATGGTTTGAAGCTTATTATATAGCATATGAGAGCTCACAAATGCAGGCTCTAAGGGGCCTAAGTGTGTTGCATATGCAGGTAGCCCCATGCAAGGCTCTTCTACAAAGCACTTCCCGACATTCAGAGGTGCGTTGGTCACATTGGGAGTGAAATTATCATTATTCCAGAATATCCACTTGGCCAGTGCCTTCTAGAAGAGTTCACAGGTGTCAAGCTTCGGATCCAAGTGTCCATTTGACATCTACATGAATGGAAACATGTCTTGCCTATTTTTGGAAAGTTATTGATTGCAAAACAACCTACAGTTCATCTATAAATTGAACACAGATCTAAGTGTTTGAGAAGGAAGAATTTGAGTAGAGAAATGCTGGAGAATTTTCAATTGAGAGCTTGGTTTGTGAAGCTACTTCTAGAGAGATTTATGCTATGATGAGACTTGGGAACTTTGTTGGAAGGTCACTTCAAATAAGTCACTAGGTTGTAACCTCTCCTTCTACCATCAATAAAGAGTACTTCTTATTTTTCCCTACATGCATCTATATTAACTTTGACTTTCCATATTGTAAAATCTTGGTTGGTGAATGTTGTTTATGCTTTACTGATTTAGCTAACTAGCTTGAATAGATATCTATATTATTGCATCTTCTATTGTTTTAGTGTTCTTTCTTGCAGGAAGCATTTATCTCACAAACCGCTTTAATTTGAAGCTACAACAGAAGCGACAGAAGGAGCTATTTGGAAGCGACTGAACAAGTAAGCCTCGAATCCTCTCTTTGTATATTTTATGAGTTAGGAGAAATGGTAGTATAGTCTTTCACCTGTTGTTCTAGACTAACACCTATCTAAGGAAGCGTAATTTATCCGTATATTAAAATTCTAGCCCAACAAACTAGAAAATCTGCTGGGGAAACTTTCTCTTAGTTCTAGGTGTTTTAGTCTCTGATTTTCTTTGTTAATACAACCAATAGTTGTTACACATAAATATTAGAAATTTTCAGAGCTTAATTTGCAAAGACAGTGAGTTAAACAGTAGTATTTTTCCTTGTCTACTGCGCCCAATGCACCCATAGACTGGACACCGTGCTTTGAAAATCATTGTCTCCATTCCAAGCCTGCATTGCAGAGAACTGTCTCCCCTTGAGACTGCATTGACTCCTGAAAGTGAACAAATTCCCTTGAATTTGAATTTGCAACTTTCTTCATTTTTTTTTTCTTCTGTGTTCTGAAAATTTTGATGCTCAATTGACCAGTGACTCTATATACTTCTTCCTCCTTTGGCTAAAAATTTGTTCAATGTTTGTTTAGAAAAGTTTTTCTTTATCATTGACAAGTTGATTTCAAAGTATTTTTTATGGTCACATTAAGAATCATTTGCTTTTGAAATAGGAAATTGTCGTAAAATATTCATTTCCTTGATAGGAGAAATTGTTGTTGAAATCCTCGTTTTTCCTTCAAACGAGAAATTGTTGTTTGTATTCTTCGTTTCTCGAAAGTAAAAAGAATTTGGGTTATTGATCTAGTGTACCTAGTTTCTTTTCTACATTCATAACATTAAGGAAAATGAAAAGAAAAACTTGCATTTGCATGTAGGATTGTGTGTTTTTTTCAAAAGGAACATTAGGAAATCTGCATTTAGTTTGTGATTCATTGATATTGTTTTTGTTCATTGATTTGTGTGCTCACAAATTTTTTTCTCTCTTCCCTTAGTAGCTAGGTTCTTCATTAAAAAAGCTGAAAGTGAAAGTTTGTTTATCATTCTTAGCTTGCATTTTAGGAATTTCATATACATCATCATGGTGAACCTAAAAGGAAAATTGGTAAGAAAGATCAACATAAAATAAATCTCAATTTACTTAACAACGCATTGGAACCATAACAATAACATTTAGAAGGTCTAGGCTAGAGACGTGTTCTGGAATCGTAAAACATAGCAGCTGTTGTTAACTTGTCTTCAATACATTTCGAGTGTGATACCTCACTCCATGTACGTAAGTATATCGTAGCTCATCCATGTACTTTCGGGTATATCAGGCAGTGTTACAGTACGATAAGTATAAAGGGGTTCTCTCACTATGCGGTTTCGCATCAGACAATGCTAATATGAACTTGGGCCTCCACGTACCTTTGGGTATATTTGAGAGGAAAAATTTTAGGTGTTATCCATCCATGGTGAACCACATCGGCCACCCTGAAATTGTGATTTACCGAACACAACATTTGGGGAGATTACCTGCCCATACTTCTTGGTTCACTAAGAGGTATTGTGCAGTTCATAGTTTCTTGGTAAACCCTTTTGCCTAGCATTACCCTCTTTTTGTTTATTTATTTTTTGGTTAAAATAAATCAGTAATCGTGGAAGAACAAAATCCTATACCCCTTCGTTTGCTTAGATTAGCTTTAAAACCACCTTTACCACTAGAAGTTACTTTTGGTAGGCAAAGGCGATCACAATTTTCCAAATCAAGTACAATTTGTACCTCTGGCAAAACATCATCATTTAATCTAGAGTTAGCTCAAATTGTTTCCATACATCCTGGTTCATTAATTGTTGTCAAAATGGAGTCTTCACAGCTACCTGTGGTCACGATACATTCAATCGCTGAGACCATACCTCCTGGACCCGACGTTGTTCAATCAAAAATTGATCCAAATCTGAATCTTGAAGTTGAACAACCAGAAGTTGTTCCTACTTTGGTCATCCCACAAAGTTCTGTAGCTATTGAAACTCCTGTATCGCACAGTCAATCGTCTGAAATATATTCTGGGCCTGACGGTGAATTTCTTCCTCCTGTTTTAATTGTGATTGAATAAATCCCACAACTTGATACACTTTTAAGTCCAACCCATTTGGGGGAGACCTTTACCTATACCAGTATTTTCCTCAATCATTTCCATCTTCTTTTTTTGATCCCATTTCCACTCAATCTCCTATTGATTTCAGAGAGTATACATTTGGTCATATAACCATGTATGAACCAACATCTTCAATTGGGTCTACTATTCCAATTACTTCAGCTCCTACCCTCGCTACTCCATCTATGTTCACAACCTCACCAGAGTCAAATCTGCACGGTGGCCCTTCAGTCCTAACAGGTTACAAATCATTATCTAGCACTTTCTTTGGTGCACCTTCACGTTCATGGTCTTTACCAATGTCATAATCTAGTGTTTTAACTGGTAGTACTATAGTTAGTACTGAACGACTTGATTCATTACATACATCATCAGGGAAATATCAATTTGGTCCTTATGGGTCAATTCCTTTAGGTACCATGTCAACTGGACTCCCAGCATTTGGAGAAAATTATTTTCCATTTTATTATCCTTCTTATGTTGGGGGGCAACCTTTGGTCACCCAATATGATAGTACTCAGTCATTTTTTGGTCAAACTAGTGTTGACATGAATGTTTGTCAATGGCAGCCCACTCTGTCTATCCAACCACAAACAGTTGTACACTCATATCAACTACTTCAACCTGTTACACCCACTTCATTACCACTTGTTAATACATCTATACCCCTGTTACAGAATCAAAATATTGTACATCAACCTTATCAAGCAGGATCTTCGACTCAATATCATCAAATGTTAGGTCCACAGACTCAAAATCCTTTGTTTAATCTACAACAACCTGTATCAGGGATCATTTATTCATAAGTTGGTGCACCATTTTATGGGATGTCACAAATGCAACCTAGTTATACATATCAACTGAATCCAACTTACACTAATTTGGGTTATAATATTGGTGGACAAACCCCTTGGCAGCCACAAGCGCAAATGCCTCAAACTTCATTTCAAGAAGTATCATATCTAGGTTTTGGTCAACATAATTCTCAATCATTTTCTATGCAAAACAATCCCTATCTGGGTTACCAACATCAAATTCCATATGCTGGTGCTCAAAGACCTGTTTCCCAAGCAATTCCATCTTATCTTGGCTCAACCTGACCTTAATATAAAGTTACCTTTTTTTGCAACCTTAGAATTACCAGATTTAAACTGGTTAACCAATGATCCTACCAATTATGCTCCTTGGTGGCCGATGATACCTCATGTTGTTCAATCTTTAGCATTAGCCACGGGAGTACCAAAAAGATAGACAATTCACACATTAAAAATTTGTATCAAATGACAAATATTCCAAGGATGGGCCGTAAGGAAACAAGGTAGTGGAATCCGCATGTATGAAAGCCAATAGAGGAAGTAAAGCAACAGGCGGAGTGTATAAATTGTAAACAAAAATAGATATAAAAGGCAAAGGGGACGCCAGCCAAACACATGAACGATGTATTAAAAATAGCCGCGGGTTATATACGAAAGCGTATGGAGAAAGTCCGAGGGGGTCGAGCAGCGGGGAAAGGATGAGACTCATACCCCCGCGGACTTACGACACGTGGCATGGTAAGGTCTCACAGCGGAAAAGAGATGGTAAGGATGGGCCACGGAATGTGATCACATGGCAGAGTAAAGACGGACCCGCACAGTAGAGAAAGACAAGTGTTAGTCCGCTAAAGGAAATCATGCGCGGTAAAGGTTGGACAGCGTACGTGGATAAAAGGTAAGGTAAGTCCATTAGGTCAGCTGGTACTAAGACCCGTACCAGCCTTTAACCTGACACAAGGCGCTCATCTACACCTTGATATACCCAATCCCCACGCACCACGTGTCTCATTGTCAGTGTCCTTACGACACTTGCCTTCTGTCATCTTACTTATCCACCTTTTTAACCCAAACAGTCCACTCCAGTGGTAACAAACTCCCGTATTTCTCTCTGGTAAAACGTCACAGGTTGTTTTCTACGGCGAATACCGAGTGGGGAAGAACGCCTGGTATATCCAAATCACTGTCAGGGTTCCCCGCGTCGCTTTCCTGAGCATTTTCACCCTCTGTTCAGGTATTCCATTCTCCGTTTTCCCTCTTTTCCCTTTTCTCTTTTCGAAATTGTTAAAATGTCTGCCATGGGAAGAGGAACGCCCAAGAAAAACGAACTTGAAACCCCCCAACTCCGTGAGTCCAGAAACCCCCCTGGTTTTGAACCCCTCTATGACTTGCAGTCGGGTATCTGCGACCCGAAATATCCTTTTGATATACGCAGTATCAAGCCCCTGCTTTTTGGTCGCCACTGCAAGGATGCCGACCGTTTCCGAGTTATCGCGTCTGGCTTCTATCACCATATCACCCCCCAGGTCCATTCCTGTGTCGATTTCATCATCTGGCTCAGAGACTCCTATGATGTACATCGGGACGCTTTCGTTTCTCCTCAAGGGAACGTAATTTTTTCCCTTTCCCCCGATGTTATCAAACAGGCCATCTGTTTCCCTTCCAGTGATACATACTTCAGTTTCAAAGATGAAACCTTGCTCGCTCAGTTCAATAAGCAGTCAAGAGAATCCTGTCGTGCCTTCATATCCTCCATAACCATCGACCAGGCAACTGCCCTGCCTACATTGGAGCCTTTTTCACTAAGTTTGTTTGCCGAAGAAGTTTGACCTGTTCTGTCTCTCTTCGCCGGCCTTTTGGGGGTAGGAAGCCCGGAAGACATCTCTTCAGTATGCATTCGCTTTTTGTGGCTCATGTCACAGAATGGGGTTACATTGGACATTCCAGGCTTCCTCTCCTCGACCATCCTGACCCAATTTCAGGAGCTCGCCCAAGCCCGAAAGTTTCGCTTCTACTCATTGGTGTTCTACCTCTTCTTGTTCCAGCATGCGGATAAGTTCGACCATTTGGGGTTAGATAGGATGTACTTTGAGAATTCCCAGCCCAGACCAGTCTTCGTTTGGAATTGCTCTGTCCGCCAGTTACCTAGGGGAGAGGGTTATGCCAACTTCGTGAACACCTTCATGTCTATTGCCTACACCATCATTCACGACACGCCTTCCCCTAGGGTTTTCCCAGAGATGAAACGCTGGCTGCAGGCTGGGAAATACCAGTTTACTGGTGATTGGTTCCTGTCTGAAGATTGTACTGAAATTCGGGTCTATGGAGTCGAAGTTGCCCCATACCGGCTACTAGTTTTCCCCGTCCAATGAGTTTACGCCCTCGAGTACATCCGGCAAGCCCTCAAAGCCGACCAGGTCCGTTTTGTTCCTGCTAAGAAAGGCTACATCTTAAGGCTTCCTGTCCAAATTGGCCCCTTTGTGGTAAACTCTAGATATGCCCTCCCAATTGCCGAAAAAATGTTGCAGAACATGGACCTGAAGTTGGGGGAAAGATGGGCTTATGACCCACGGGAGATCATTTCAAATAAAAGAAAACGAAACAGGTCTACGCCCTACATTCATGAGTCCAGGCCATTTCTGGAGTGGAGGGCTAACGTTGAAGTTTGGCCTATGTTTTCGCAGATGGAGACAGACTCGTCTGCTACAGGAGGAGAGGAAGAAGTGAACAAGGGCACAGATGAGCAAGAGGTAGGTACTTCAGGAGCAGCACCACCACCCAAGAGGCAGAGGGTGGCCACTAGCGAAGCGAAAGTCATCGGAGAAGGGATATTATTGGAGCCCTTCACGAAATTTGTTCAATTCGATAAGGGCAAGGCGAGTATAACAGTGTTGAGGGACAGTGTCACCTCCTCCGATTACACTGAAGTCACGCAAGCCATCGTCAAGCCCACCCCATCCAGGACGAGCGAAAGGGAGCGGACAAATAAAACTGTCCAAGACAGATACAGGGCCGAATTAGGAGGATTCGTTGAAAAATACCATACCAGGCTCTCCTCTTCTGTCAATGCAGACACCGAAAGCCTGGTACTGTCTATGGCGGAGGCCATCCTGGACCCAAATTCGGATGTTCCGAGTTATAAGGTGCTCGAATTGGCTATTGATATGCAGAAGGTATCGGTACAGGATATGACTGACCTGTTCCAAACAGTCTGTGACATGATGAAAGACAAGCTATCACAGATTACCCTCGCATTGAGGAAGACAGAAGAGAAATATGAACATCTGAGGGATTCCTTTATAGCAGAACAGAATGCTTGTCGTGCCAACGCACATCAGGTGCGTGTTCTCCAGGACCAAATTAAAAATTCAGATGAAGGAGGGAAAGGTTCACAAGCAGCCCTTATAGCTAAGTTGCAGAAAGATATCACAGCTGCTAAGAAATAGGCTCGGATACCGGCTTCGCATCCTGTACAGACTGCTGAATTGGTGCGGGTAGAGGAAGAGAAAAATGAACTGTCTGCTAGGCTTTTCAGGGAAAGAGAAGAGAAGGAAAGGATAGCTAAAAGGATTGACGAGCTAGAAATCAGAGCCACGGAGCTACAGACCCGGTGGGATGCGCACAGTTGTCATGCAGCCGAAACATCAAGCGGAACTGGTTCAGCGACAGCATAATTGGAGGGCGCCCTGGCTGAAAAGGCCAAAACAATTGAAGGGCTACAAAGGGAAGTCGAGGAAGGAAAAAGGGTCACGGCTGAGCAACATCAAACCATTGCCGAGATGAAGAGTCGAGCAAAGGGGAACCTCACCCTGCTCGAGGCCAGAAGCTTAATCTGGTCGGACATAATCACGGCAGTAACCGAGCAGTGGGAATTATTGACGATGATAGGGGAGCTCAAGTCCACCCTTCCTTATCTCAATAGAAGGTTGCAGGAGGCAGGGAGTAATCTGTCTAATAGAGCTCAACACGTCGGCGACTACATCTCTTTTCTTTATGCGCTAAGGGCGAATGACTTGGGGAAACATGGCATCCCCAGTCGATTTATGGAAATCAACGAGTGTCAAAAGATCATTGATAAAGAGGAAGCTCGAGTAGCAGCTTCAAGGGTCCTTCAACAGGTGGTTGACAGTGTTGAACAGTTCGACAAGGTATGGGATGAGATCATCACAGTCGGACTCCCTTCCTGTTGGGAACCAAATGCCCCTGCCGTGCTTATGCTCCCAGATCAATACACAGCACGTTTACAAACGGAAAGGGATCGGTCAGACCTCCAAATGGGGAAAGCAACTCAGCTCAAGGCCACTACCATTTTCACAGTCCTCAAAAAGGAGTTTAGTCTCCTTCACATGATCAGATATCGGCTCCCAACTGAGGCAAATATTCACACTCTCGGCGAAGTGTTTATCAGAGTGGAGAAGCTCTCAGCAATGCCAGAACCAACCTCCGATAGCCAGCAGAGACTGACACAGTTCATGAGTCAGCATACCAGTTCCTCTGCCAACGTGCCTCCTCCAGCATCTGCAACGGCTTCTACTCAGCTGCACCCATGACATTTCAGTTTACTCATGATATGGCCTAAACGGCCTTTTTACTTTCATTTAGTTTATGTTTTTCAAATTTCCGAGTGGGTTGTTTTTCCCCCACTCTTGCATTTTTACTTTTTACATCAAACATTGGTCTCAGTTTCGGTTTTGAAATTGGCCCGGGGCCTGTTTATGCATGATGGGAGGGTTGTTTCCCCATCATGAAATTTTTTTGTTATGATAATGACTTTTAACAAATTTTGTTCATGCGAAGAAGATATTTCCCCGAAATATCTTCTTGCTGAAAGGTAAAGGAATCCTATATAAGACAGAGAAAAGAAGAAAGAAGGGTTCCAATTCTTCAGAAGAAATTGACTGTGTAAAGATTTTCTGTGTGTGTTTTTGTAAAGACTCAAATGCTAATGTGAAGAGCCCGTAGGGTTTCAATGATAAGGAGTTACACTTTAAAGAGGATTCTGGACTTGTTTTATGGTTGTGTGTGATTTTCTCCTATTTATTGCAATGTTGTTGTTCATTTCATTTACATCCATGTCTCTGGTGTTATATTCTGGAATGCGTGATCCGGATTTATGCAGGAACGCAACAGAATACATATATAACCATAGATACAGAGATGCAGCGGAAATAATGCTTCAATTTATTAATAAAAGAATGACTGCAATAAGCTTACAAACATAATGGAATGAAGCTAGGGCGCTGGTAGCGTATCTCTGAGAAGAGATGTAGCGTACGCAGGCCTCTGAACTGTGTTACATTGAGGCTCGCAAGCCTATTACAGACATAATGGAAATAGATGAGCTAGGTACTGGCAGCGTATCCCTGAGAAGAGATGTGGCGGCTACCAGCCCCTGAACTGTGTTACAATGCAGACATGATGGAGATGGGGCGAGCTAGGGCACTGGTAGCGCTTATCTCTGAGAAGAGATGTATCGGCTCCCAGCCCCCTGAACTGTCTTACAATGAGGCTCGAGGGCCTATTTATTATTGAGAAACAATGTAGAATCCGAAACGTCCAAAACCCTAACCGTAGGAGATGAAGCGCCAAAACTGTGGGTCCCGTTTGGGTAAATTGGTGGTTCAACTTCCCAGGGGCGTAACTTTGGCATCCGATCTCCGTTTGACGCGCTCAATAGCTCGTTAGAAAGATTTATCCAAGGAGTACAATTTTTGAACGAGCAAAAAATCAGTCCTAATACCCATGTTGCTCTGCGTTTTTCAAAAAACGTCGTTTAAGAACCTCAAAACGGCTCACAGGAAGTTTAAGACATAGAAAAAGCTGCTAAAAATAGTAAGTTGTGCCGAAACTTACAAGCCGAAATAGCGATGGTGGGGGTTCAAATGGACTCGATGGGTGGCCACAATATCCTGGATTATTAATACCCCCAAACCGACTCACGGTGTACGGGACCGAAAACACCTTGCTATAAATAATGGGCGTATTTAGTGGACTGAAAGAATTGATGCTGCGGGTCCAAATGGAATAGGTGGGAGGCCACCGATATCCACCTGGATCATTCCTCCCTCCTTAGGAAGCAATGGTCTCCATTACGTTAAGTTCCTCCATGGGGGGGGGGGGGGGGGGGGGGAAATTTTCTTCCCGAACTTGGTGTTGGCGGTAGTCAGATGTAGATGTGCCACCGGTGGGTAGCCATTGAAGGATCTGAAAAAAATTGTCCATCATCGCATTCCTCTGTTTCTTGAGGGCATCCTCGAGCAATATTTTGACAGGATCTCTTGCTCCCTCGTCTTTCGTTCCTTCCGCCATGGAGGGTCGTTGGGGTTGCGAGGTTGGACTCCTTATACCCTGGCCGTGTTGTGGATATGAAGAGAAAAACAGAGAAAGAGCAGACCCGCTCTGATACCATTGATCCGGATTTTATGCAGGAACACAACAGAATACATATATAACCATAGATACAGAGATGCAGTGGAAATAATGCTTCATTTTATTAATAAATGAATGACTACAATAAGCTTAGAAACATAATGGAAACAAGCTAGGGCACTGGTAGCGTATCTCTGAGAAGAGATGTAGCGTACGCAGGCCTCTAAACTATGTTACATTGAGGCTCGCAGGCCTATTACAAACATAATGGAAATAGATGAGCTAGGGTACTAGCAGGCGTATCCCACGAGAAGAGATGTGGCGGCTACCCGGCCCTGAGCGTGTTACAATGCGGTTATGATGGAGATGCGGCGAGCTGGGGAACTGGTAGTAGCGCTTATCTGCGAGAAGAGATGTATCGACTCCTAGCCCCCTGAGAAGCTGTCTTACAATGAGGGGCGCGAGGGCCTATTTTTTGTTGAAGAGCAATGTAGAATCCGAAACATCCAAAAACCTAACTGTAGGAGATGAGGCGCCAAAACTGTGGGCGCCCGTTTGGGTAAATTGGTGGTTCAACTTCCCGGGGGCGTAACTTTGGCATCCGATCTCCGTTTGATGCGCTCAATAGCTCGTTAGAAAGATATATCTGAGGAGTACAAATTTTGAATGAGAAAAATTGGTCCATGGGTCCATGTTGCTCTCCGTTTTCCAAAAAAACGTCGTTTAGGGCCTCAAAACGGCTCCGGAAGTTCAGGACCCAAAAACTGCTAAAAATAGTAAGTTTTGTTGCAACTTGAAAATTGAAAGAACTAATGGTGGGGGTTCAAATGGACTTGGTGGGTGGCCACCAATATGCATCTGGATTATTAATGCCCCAAAACGGCTGGGTGTCACCGAGGACCGAAAACACCTTTTATAAATAGCTGAGTACAATGTTGGTGAAAAAGCGAAAGAATTGATCTTGGGTCCAAATGGAATAGGTGGGAAGCCACGGATGTATCACACTGGATCGTTCCTCCCCTCGCCAAGGAAGCAATGGTCTCCATTGCGTTAAGTTCCTCCATGGGGGGGGGGGGGGAATTTTGCTGAACTGGGTGTTGGCAGCCGTGCTGGATGTAGATGTGCCACCGCTGGGCAGCCATTGAAGGATCTGAAAAAAAAATTGTCCATCATCGCGTTCCTCTGTTTCTAGAGGGCATCCTTGAGAAATATTTTGACAGGATCTCCTGCTCCCTCGTCTTTCTTTCCTTCCGCCATGGGGGGTTGTCGGGGTTGCGAGGCTGAACTCCTTATACCCTGGCCGCGTTGGGGACATGAAGAGAAAAACAGAGAAAGAGCAGACCCGCTTTGATACCACTGATCCGGATTTATGCAGGAACGCAACAGAATACATATATAACCATAGATACAGAGATGCAGCAGAAATAATGCTTCAATTTATTAATAAAAGAATGACTGCAATAAGCTTACAAACATAATGGAATGAAGCTAGGGCGCTGGTAGCATATCTCCGAGAAGAGATGTAGCGTACGCAGGCCTCTGAACTGTGTTACATTGAGGCTCGCAGGCCTATTACAGACATAATGGAAATAGATGAGCTAGGTACTGGCAGCGTATCCCTGAGAAGAGATGTGGCAGCTACCAGCCCCTGAACTGTGTTACAATGCAGACATGATGGAGATGCGACGAGCTAGGGCACTGGTAGCGCTTATCTCTGAGAAGAGATGTATCGGCTCCCAGCCCCCTGAACTGTCTTACAATGAGGCGCGAGGGCCTATTTATTGTTGAGAAACAATGTAGAATCCGAAACGTCCAAAACCCTAACCGTAGGAGATGAAGCGCCAAAACTGTGGGCCCCGTTTGGGTAAATTGGTGGTTCAACTTCCTGGCGGCGTAACTTTGGCATCCGATCTCCGTTTGACGCGCTCAATAGCTCGTTAGAAAGATCTATCCAAGGAGTACAATTTTTTAACGAGAAACATCAGTCCATGGACCCATGTTGCTCTCTGTTTTTCCAAAAAACGTCGTTTAGGGCCTCAAAACGGCTCCGGAAGTTTAAGACCCGAAAAACTGCTAAAAATAGTAAGTTGTGCCGAAACTTACAAACTGAAATAACTGATGGTGGGGGTTCAAATGGACTCGATGGGTGGCCACCAATATCCACCTGGATTATTAATGCCCCAAAACGGCTCCGGGTGTGCAGGACCCGAAAACCTGCTATAAATAGAAAGCTGTGCTGAAGCTGAAAAACTGAAAGAATTGATGCTGCGGGTCCAAATGGAATAGGTGGGAGGCCACCGATATCCACCTGGATGAATGCGAGTGTCCCGTTGTTTTTGATATAAATTTATCTCTCCGATACTTATATCATTAGCTCCCTGGTACTTTAAAAACGGCTCAGGTATAATACAGTGTTCCATCTCCAATTCAGACATATTTCTGCTATATTGGCTATTGCGAGGTGCTATTGATGAAATTTTCCTGCATATATGGATTCTTAGTCCTATAAGCCCATCATATGCTGTGAAACTCTTCTTGGTGTTGTCTTCCTGATAGTTAATATCTCCTTTTTCTATACAGCTCATTAGTCATCGTTATATATACCTCTTTTTCTGCCATATACCATGAATCCGGCCCTGTTTACTGTGAATTGTCTTAAAGTTGTCTGATACTGCAGTGTTTGAGTACAACATTACATTCGTTCAGTATTACTCTTTAATGCTTCAAACTATCGGAAGTTTTGGTCCCACTCAAGTGTTATTCTCTGTTTGTAAAGAAGCAGTATGAGAGCTTTGTCTTGTTAAATTGCTAAAACGTCGTTTTAGATCCTATGCTCTCTATACATTACAAGATGTCCTAGGCACTGGTCTATAGCAACTCTAGGCTGTCTCTAGGAGTTACAACACCTCATAAAATACCCTCCAATATTCCTAAATTCAATGGAAACCCGGGAAAAGATCCATCAACTCATGTTATGAATTATCATTTATGGTGTTCATCAAATTCCCTAAATGATGATTCTGTTTGATTACGTCTTTTCCAGTGTACGCTCACAGGTGTGGCAGCTAAATGGTACATTGAATTACCTAGAGCTTATTTCAATAATTTTACTGCCTTAGCTACTATCTTTCTAACCCATTTCTTGTTACCGATTAGATACGAAACTGGAACAGAACTCTTGACCAACTTCAAATAGAGTAATGCTGCTTACATTTCAGATCATATTCATGAGTGGCGTCGTCGTCGACGAATGGTTAAGACATTTATTCTTGATCTGCTCCTTGATGAATGATTCATTAAGTCCCTGTTACCATCTATAACTGAGGATGTGGCTAAAGGTGGCTTCATCACAGAAGAGAAAGTTATTTCTCGTGCCCAATATTTAGACTTGATTTACACTCAGTTTGGCACGCTTTATGAAAAAATCCCAAATGCGCCACGATCTAATTTCAATGTTCCTCCTCAAATAAAGGATTCTCATGCCAGAGACGGATTGATAGGCACTGCAAACACACACCACCCTGCTGCATCTGATCCTGTTCTTACTTCTGAAATTAATACCGTGTCATTTGACAAAGGCAAAAGTAATAAGCAACCAGGAGGTAAGAAGAAGGGGAAATCAATGAAAAAGAAAACTTCTAACCTGCAGGAACGATCATATGATCAACCGTTTGGACCACGGAAACCTCGTTATCCATGCATAATCTGTAATGAGGAACAGTTTGATAAGGATTTTCCTCACCATGCTGAAGTCTCAAAAATCATCAAGACTTCTCATGCATCAGCTGTGTTGACAGACCTGTTTCCAAATCTGGACACAAATTTGGTTGCTATGGATCTAGATCCTAGTTCCCAAGTATTAATGTTATCCACCACAAAACCATCAAAAGATATTTTGGTGTCGATGCGGAATAAATAATATGGTAGTCCGTCCACTGATCAACCTACTACCTCGACAACGAATCCATCGAATGAATCAGTACCACCTTTCTTGAATTGACGACTAAACCACCGAAGGGAATAATTTATAAATCGACATATAATCCTCGAGCAACAACTACACAAAATTATAATATAGTTGAAGATTTGGCTCAATCCCCCTTCAGCTATGTGTGCTCTCGAGGTATTACAAAATTATCCCTCCCAAAATCATGCTTTATTTTCCACCATTGGTGGAATTGATCCAACTGATTCTAATCTTGTCGTCTTTAATCATATGTTTTATGTGCCGCAATTACCAGCAGAATTGGAATTCTCCATACAAGTAAATGTTCTCAATCACCTCGTTCATCACACTATTATTGATGAGGGAGCATCTATGTGCATTATGTCTCTAAAATGTTGGAAATCACTTGGCCCACTGTGATTATCACAATCATCAATGACGTTGAAGGCTTTTGATGGAAGAACGTATAAACCTTGTGGTATTATTAATAACCTGCAAGTTGAATTAGGGGGAAAACAGTAAGTATTGATGTTGAGGTTGTTGAAGGACCCCTTAACTATAATATTTTAATTAGAATACCATGGGTATATGCGATGACTGCCATTGTTTCTACATACTTTAGAATGATTTCCTTTCCACATAAAGGTACAGTTACATTCATTAATAAATTATCCTTTTTTCCCTCCTCTTCACAAGTAACTGGAATCATTTTGTATATTCACTTACCCCAACTAGAAATCTAGAAAATTAGTGTAGGAATTTTAAAGGATTCCACTCTTATGGGAACCTTTGCATTACCACCGCTCACGACGTCGGAAGAAATTGCAAGCATAGAGACCTGCTACATGATCTCTTCCACTTTATCTATCTTAAGGAAGAGTACGGGTGATTCTGATATTTCTACATTGGATGGTGTTTTACCAATCAACCCTATTGAGCTACAATAGTAATCAATCTATTTGGCTTGGGCAGCAAATCCGAAATCAGCATTGCCAAGTGTTTGGGTTGATCGTTCATTAGATTTTGGTACTCCATCTGATCCATTTTCCTTAAAATTTTTGACAAATGAAAATATTTTGGAAGCTATGATGTCAGAAGGAGAACCATGGGAAGATCATCATCATCGTTCCCATCTTCCTGACTATGAAGAAAATAATCTTAGTGAAATATATCACCCATCCATCCAAACTTTATTTTCGAATTATTTTCCGACTAATGCAATTGAATCTGAGAGAAATTTATCAAATATAGAAGAAATTGTTTCTATCGATATTTCGACTAAACCTGGAATTGTATAAAATATTCATGTCGGTGTATCTTGTTCTCCATCGGAACTCGATTCATATCGCTCTCTTTTTCATGAATTTCATGACGTATTCACTTGGTCTTACGAGGAAATGCTTGGAATAGATACTAGTATAGTTGAACAAACTATTAATATGTGTCCTAATGTCAAATCGATACGTCAACAGCTTCATCTTGTTCATCCAAAGAAATCCACTGCCATCAAAGCAGAAGTTGAAAATTTTTTGCGTGCTAGTTTCATTTACCTTGTTCTGCTAACTGAGTGGGTTTCAAATATCGTTCCTGTTATGAAAAAACAAGGAACCATTAGAGTGTGTGTTGATTATCGGGATGTCAATCAGGTTTGTCCAAAAGACAACTATCCTACTCCTTTTATCGACCAAATTATTGATGATTGTGCTGGATGCAAAATATTTTCATTCATGGATGGATTTTCCGGCTACGATCAAATCAATATCTGCCTCGATGACCAACATAAGACAACATTCATCTGTCCATGGGGCACATTCGCATATAGGAAACTTCCATTTGGTTTAAATAACGCTGGGGAAACTTTTGAGAGAGAAATGGATTATGCTTTCAACGACATCAAGCACATTGTTCAACCATATCTAGACGATTTACCAACACATTCAAAAAATCATACTGATGACTCGATGCATTTGAGAGCCATTTTCTTACACTACCGACACTACAAGATACACCTTAATCCACACAAATGTGTTTTTTTTGTTTGTTCTGGTCGATTGCTCAGAATCGTAGTCTCAAAAAAAGGAATTTGAATAGACCCACTGAAGGTACAGGACATTCTTGATCTACCTGCACCATCAAACTTACTTCAGATACAGAAACTTCAAGGAAAGGCTAACTTCCTGAGAAGGTTCATTCCAAACTATGCTGAAATGGCTAAAGGATTTACTCGATTATTTAAAAAGGGAGTTCCCTTTCATTGGGACCAAGTTGTGCAAGCTTCTTTTGGTGCTATCAAGGACCATCTTGTCCAAGCATCATTAATGTATCCTCCTAATTATCAAAATGATTATTTCCTATATATCGTTGCGGCTGAAATGACCATCGCTATGGTTTTGTTCCAAATAGAAGATGGAATTGAACATCTGATCTATTATTTGAGTCGTAATCTCAATGATACAGAAGTTAATTACTTGTACGTGGAAAATATTTCCTTGGCAGCCATTCAAGCTGTCCAAAGATTTCACCACTATATCCTACCCCAAGAAACAACAATAGTTTCGGATTGCAAACCCATGACTTACATCTTATCACGTCAATTGCTGGGGGCCAAATATTCAAAATGGATTGTCATTTTACAAGAATTTTATTTGGAATTCATCAAATCCAACTCAAAGAAGTCTTTAGTTTTGGATGAGCTTCCCTGTGACCTTCCCTCTGATAGTAATACAACTACATTAGAACCATCTATTCTAGGCGAGTCTTTATTTCTGATCGGATCATCTGATCCATGGTATGGAGATTTCATCATTTATCTCCAAACCCAAACTTTTCAACCTAATACCTTTCTCTCTGATCAACGACATATTCCATACCAAGCCAAATATTATATGATTGTTAGCGATACACTTTATCGTCATGGTGTCGATACCATTTTAAGGAGGTGCCTCACTCATGAGGAGGCTGAAAAAGTATTAAATTATTGTCATGCTGGGGCTTGTGGTGGAAATTTATCTGGATATGCTACCATGTAGAAGATACTCCGTGCTAGTTACTTTTGGCCTACTATTTTTTGAGATTGTATCCTCAGAGTCAGAAGTTATCATGCATGCTAGATTTTTGACCGTAAAATCTGCAAATCGCCAGTGCCAATGCATCCTGTTGTCTCTGGTGGACCATTTATGAAATGGGGTATTTATTTCATGACCTATAACCCTCATTTGTTTGGGGGGCATGGCTATATTATTTTTGCAGTCGACTATTTTACCAAATGGGCCAAAGCGATGCCTACATTCAACAACACAGGATAGATAGCTGCATTTTTTTTCTTCAACAATGTTATTACACGATTTTGGGTCCCACAGGCTATAGTTATGGATCATGGGAAGAATTTTCGCAACCATATGATGTCTGAATTGACTGCCAAGTTAGGATTGTCACATGATAATTCTACTCCTTATTATCCACAATCAAATGGACAAGTTGAGGCTATTAACAAAATTTTTAAATGAATGCTTCAACGAATGATAGGAGTCCGTAAAAGGAACTAACAGTTGATCCTATCCTCCACCTTGTGGGCGTATCGAACCTTGGTGAGAAATGTGACCAGATTTACTCCTTTTCAATTGGTGTATGGTATGGAAGCTATCTTACCAATCCAATGTGAAATATCATCATTAAAACTCGCGATAGACTTGTTACCTAACACCTCAGAAGGAGAAGCGTGTCTCATTAACCTCATCCATCTAGACGAAACAAATCGTGAAGCCCAATTGGCCAATGAAGTGCATAAGAGACATATAAAGGCACAATATGACAAAAATGTCTAGCCTTGCATCTTCTCAGAGGGAAACTTGGTCCTTCTTTATGATCAAGAAGCTGATGTAATAGGTAGAGGGAAATTCGAACCATTATGGTATGGCCCCTATATTTTCAAAATATTTCTTGCTAAGGGTGCCTACGAGTTAGTTTATTACGATGGAATTCCATTGGCACAACCTAGAAATGGGTTGTATTTGAAACGTTACTATGCTTAATCATGAGCATAGTAATTTTTTGTATTATATTGTTTATATGTTGTTGATTTTCATTCACTATCTTAATTTTTTTTCAGAGTTTTATTGACATTAGTAATCCACTTTACATTTCATTGCAGATGACTGAATCTTCGGAACCATTTGTTGGATATGCTGATGGTGCTAGTCGTAGTACGCAAAATATATCATCTGTACTGTGGGACATTTTTTCTTCGAACGACGAGTTAGTGAGTTTTAAAGGGATTTGTATTGGTAGATCGATGAACAATATTGCTGAGTATAGCGCATTGATCTAACTTATCTCTGATGCCATTTCATTTGGTATTAACCACATAATCATAAGGTTAGACTCAAAACTTGTGGTACTACAACTTACTAGTATTTATGCTATTAGAAATCCAACACTTCTTAGATTGTTCCTAAGAGTTCTACTTTTTGAGATACATTTTGATTTCATTAAATATCAACACATTTCCAGAAATTTGAACACTTTAACTCATTCATTAGCTAATCAAGTTTTAGACAGACATTTGCGACATAGGTAAAGAAAACATTCACATCATTGAATAGGATTGTGCATTAAACATAGGAAAAAATCTGAAAACATATAGATAGATAGTTATAGGTTTTACAAAATATGTGCCCAAGACACGTTGGTCATCTGACCTCAAAATGTATGCAAAAAATCACAATTAAACTAGTGGTGCTCATGGTAACATGCTATATATCTATCAATCCTATGGAGCAACCGCATCCAATGGTTAGGAACCCCAATAGTGTGTCGCTGTAGTCGCATGGGTAACTCTTCGAGCTGTCAATCTGAAATCCCGAAGGTTAATCCCTCTATGTGTTGCTGAAGCTGAGCTAGAGTCTCAGCCATATCAAGGTCCTAAAGGACTGCTCTCCTGATAGCCCTCTCTGTTGGCGCATTTTCTTCACGCTCTAGTTCCTCTACTGGTTGAACGTGACCAATATATGCATTACATCAAACATTTAGTTTAGTCTTGGAAATAAATCAAGACACAAAAACATTGTATAAACCTTATAAAAAAAAAAAAAACATGGTCGAATCATTCTTACCCATTGCACCCCACTAAGCGCCTTCTGGTAAAACTAGATCTCGATCTCCTCGGAAGTCGATGCCTGTGTATGGATACTCATTGATGGCGATGATCTGTCGCCGGAACCAGGCAAATAATGCAGTTGAGAACACAACGGTTGATTGGAATGCATGCTGACCCATGGGTTCTACCCATCTCTGCATTCTAGGATCTCTAGGTCTAGATATATCCAATGTTACATGTTGTGGCTGCATCAGTGGAATCTGTTCCAAAGCAAAGGAGATAAGGATTGAGACATAACTGAAATTTTTCTTCCTTCCTCCCCTTGATTTATTCAGTTGTTCCTTTATCTGAGATAGAACAACTTCAAACCAGTTGAAGACTATTGGCTCTAAGCACTCTAGCACATACTGCATATTCGATCTGTTCTCTACATGTAGTGTAACGGTGTCAACAAGCTTAGCGATCATGAAAAGGATGGTTCTCAAAGGAAAATCCCTGACATATCGGATGTTTATTTTTCCATCTTTGCTTGGTTCTGACCCAAGATAGCAATATTGCATAATATAATCCCTCACTATCTCTCCTCCAATGTTAGACCTTGTGAGAGAAATGGGAAAAACTCTCCTCGACAAACCTGTGAGAAAATACACATCCTCAACTGCTATGCAATGCAGGTTTCGACATTCAGGGGTGCGTTGCCCTAATTTTGGGCAAAATTTACCCTAGGGGCCTCAAAAACCTAAAAATTTGCAAGGAATGGGAATGAAATGAATACAAAAAGAAAGAGGAGGTCCATGGCACTAACCTGGATCAAACGGCGATGAAATCTGTCCACATAAATGACCACAATCAACGACTGAAGTTCGGGGGAAAAATCAGGTTCAGAGCTCCAAAATGCAAATGGTAACTATGGAATGATAAAAATGAATAGTAAACTATTTTTTATAGTCATTTAAATGTTTGCAAGTTAAATTTATTGCTATGACTATAGTTGTATTATGTTTTTATCATGAAACAGGTATTTTTAATCCATTTGTTGTTGTTCTGAATAGGAAATACAACTGATGAACATATTAATCGTGTAGATTTATTCAAAGAATGACCTGACCACAATGCATATTTTTTCTCCTTATTTTTCAAGCTTTGATAAAAATGAAAAATGATTTGAAGCGCACTTTTATCTCTTTTTCGAGCTTCGATAACAATGAAAAAGGAACCCCTGGAGTCTTCTTTTAGCTCTTTTCAGACTCCGATAATGTGAAAAGATTGTCGAGCACTTGTCTTTTCGAGCTCGTTAAAGTAAATGAATTGATATCTACTCAGTATAAGTTTAACCCTTTTCCAGACTGAGATGGATTGTTTACAAAAAAAGAATACCTTGGTTAAACATGACCAAAGAGGTTATCTCAGATATCATTTTACACTTTTTCGGATCTGAGTGACAAATTTACGAAAAAGTACTTTTGGAGTTCTCTTTCGTCCTCTTTTTCAGACTCTCTAAATATGAAAAAGCACCAGGTTGTCACTGTCGTTAAGCTCGTTAAAACATAAAATAGCGACGGGCTTGTCGATCATGGCAAGAATCGAGTTTCATTCATCGCTAGACTTGTTAAATTATTAAATAGTGATACTTTATTTGCCCAAAGGGTTGAATTATAGATCAAGCAAATGTTATCCTCCTCAAGCTTGTTAAAAAATAAAGAGGTACTGGTCGAAAAATGAGCGGGAAAAATTTGGGAAAAGTAAGTAAAGTTTCTTTTTGGTAGCAAGGCGCTCTTGAACATGACACTTTTTTCACTCCATGTCCATGATTGTTTGGGTTGGGTAGTCATCTTGACGGTTCATTCACACCTATGGTTCATCATACCTTCACTTCAGTTTTGGGTCAATGCTGCCAACTCATCACAGTGTCGCCGATATGTTCAAGAGAAGTAATCCAGTGATTAAAAACTCATCCATCTACAATAATCGTAAAACTTCATTTTCATGATCGGCATCCCTGAAAATTGCTATATGAAGTCATATCCTTGTCTCCGAAATCAGTAACTCATGTTTTGCAATAAGGTGACTTCCTGTCGACAACAAATCAATATCCAGGAAGTTCATGTAGAAACATCATATTCCAGTACCATGAAGGTTGTTACAGCATTGACAAGATCCTCGCTTCCGGACCTTTGACCGAAAGATTTTGTTTGGCGTTTGACATCAAATCATCTATTCACGCCTTACAAAATGTATTGCAGTACCTTGAGGGCCATTGACATTAATGGTGGTTCTCTCGTGTTTGTTAACAACTCACATCATTAGCTGGTAATCAAATGATGTCTTTCCATGTTCGATGACAAATCATATATTCGTGTGGCTAGAATTGTACCCGAATGATCGAGTGAACGAGATAAGAGGACCCCAGATCTAGTTTCATCCATCCGAGCTACAATTTCAAGATTTTTGTACACATCATCTATATGGTGACCTTACATATGGATTGTCATCCAAACATGGGCCTATATCTGTAGGCATGTCTGCATCTGGGCAACATTCCAATGTAGATGACTTTTTGAATTATGTACATGTTATTAGATTGTTTTATGTGCTAAATATGGGAACGCCTACCCTCAACAATTATGATAAACAGAGGATATATCATGATAAAATTTATTGTAAGATTGATGCAGGTGACCATTCCACTTTGTTTCCAGGCTCATCACAGTGTAAAGCATCTCAATCAAATGTTCTTATTATTTGGATCTCATGCTTTAGGGGGAAATTGTTATAGGTCAATTTAGGAACCTTTCCCAATGACCTGGTTAACTGGGCATCATCTCCAGGACCAATGATCAAGGGTCTATCATTCCCTATCATTTCAGTTGCTACATGCCCTAAGACAAGAAACAATACAAATCAAGCAAGACTTTCATCAAGCAAAGGTTTCCATGGTTTGAAGCTTATTATATAGCATATGAGAGCTCACCAATGCAGGCTATAAGGGGACTATGTTCGTTGCATATGCAGGTAGCCCCATGCAAGGCTGCTCTACAAAGCACTTCCTGACATTCACAGGTGTGTTGGTCACATTGGGAGCAAAATTCTCATTGTTCCAAAATCTCCACTTTGCCAGTGCCTTTTAGAAGAGTTCACATGTGTTAAGCTTCGGATCCAAGTGTCCATTTGACATTTACATGAATGGAAACATGTATTGCATATTTTTGGAAAGTTATTGATTGCAAAGAAACCTAAGGTTCATCTATAAATTGAATACAGATCTAAGTGTTTGAGAAGGAAGAATTTGAGTAGAGAAATGCTAGAGAATTTTCAATTGAGAGCTTGGTTTGTGAAGCTACTGCTGAAGAGATTTATGTTGTGATGAGACTTGGGAACTTTGTTGGAAGGTCACTTCAAATCAGTCACTAGGTTGTAACCTCTCCTTCTACCATCAATAAAGAGTACTTCTTATTTTTCCCTACATGCATCTACATTAACTTTGATTTTCCATATTGTAAGATCTTAGTTGATGAATTACTAATTTAGCTAAATAGCTTGAATAGATATCTATATTATTGCATCTTTTTCCGTTTCAGTGTTCTTTCTTGCAGGAAGCATTTAGCTCACAAACTGATTGAATTTGACGCTGCAACAGAAGTGATAGAAGGAGCTATTTGGAAGCAACTGAACAAGTAAGCCTCCAATTCTCTCTATGTATCTGTTCTGAATTAGGAGAAATGGTAGTACAGTATTTCACCTATTTTTCTAGACTAACACATATCTAGGGAAGCATAATTTATCCATAGATTATAATTCTAGCCTAACAATTTATATCATCCTTACCTTATTTTTCTTGACTGCTAGGTGTTTCATCTTTTGTTTCTGCACTGTCTTTATCAACATGATATTTGCATCCTCTTGCATGCTCTCTGCTTCATTGTTGTGACCTTCACTGTTTTCTGCACTTTCATTTTGCTCCTCATTACTACTAGAAGCCTTATTATTTTCACTGTCATGACTGTCATCATGGCTCTTTTTTTTATTGTCTTTCTCTTTGTTGTGTTCCTCCTCACTGTTGCTTGCCTCATCATTTCTAACATCCTCATTTTTTTCTATTTCCATGCTTTCTGCACTTCCTTCATCATTTGTTTCTTCCATGCTGACATCAATGCCCTCTGTCTCTTCATTTTCTTCTTCCTCAATGCTTGTTTCACCATTATTGATTGATTGATCATTACCTTCCCCTTCATTTTCCTTTGATGGTTAATCTTCATTTCCCTCATTTTCTAATGCATTAGGAGAGGGTGAGGAAGGAGGGTTGTCTTGAGGTGAAGGAACATGTGTATATGGTAACACACGCTCATCAAGAGATGATGGAGGAGTAAGGACAAGAGGATGAGATGATGAGGGCACATTTTGCTAAGGATGGGGTTGTGGGTTTGTGAAGACCTCATGGGCAATGAAAACTTCCCATGGAATACCCTTTTTCTCCAATTGATACATCACTACCATCTTGGTGAGAGAATGGTGAAAGAGGCTCTACGTTTGTTGCGAAGGGTCTCTCTTTCACACAATATAAGACATCTTGTCAATACTCCTATAGAGATAGTAGGGAAAATGCAGCATCTTGACCCTAGTGAAGTGCATGAGAAATATTATGTGGTAGGAATAAAGCCTAGAAAACCTTCCCTCACATGTGAAGTATTTCATAATGACCCTCATCATGGGTGCATACGTCTCAAGTAGATGTGAAAAAGGAAATATAGACTTATTGTAGTGTTTTTATCTGGGCTTGAGGAATGGCTCATAGTGGATTATGTCTAAGTTGGCCTATTTGAACCACTTTTCACCAACACTATCTATTCCAGTGGCAATAGAAATGGAATTTGAGGACAACTAAAATTTTACCCCTGCAAGATTTGTTTGTTTCTCATGTAGGTTGAGGATGAAGAGCCTAGTCAGCTCAGGATGACTTTGTACCTATTGTACTCTTTCAAAAAAATGAAAACACCCCACATTTTGGAAACATGTGATAATCATATGAGAGGAATTAAGATCCATGGTGTTTTGAGGTTCAAACCTATTAATCCTTCCACATCTGTGTTTATGCCTCCTAGGCACTTGGCTTTCTTCTTCACTACCATTTCCTCCTTCTCTTGACATTTTGACACCTGCTGCTTTGAAACCCAAAACCCTAACTCTGTTTATGAAATGATATGAAGAGGGTAAATGGAATGGTGATGAAAAAAGGCACTTTTTTACAAGTGGAGGAGTAAAAGAGTGAGGGCAAGGTGTATGACTGTGAGTGAGAGGAAAAATTAATGACTACCCTTTCTGAGTTGTAAACAAAACTCTTCTTGTACACACTTTTCTCTTATGTCAAATTTTTGAAATTGAAAAGGGTAAGGCAAAGTAAATCTTCTTTTAATGTAAGGGACAAAGTTTATGAGTGGATGGAAAAAGTGAAAGCACAACTTTGGATGGATAACTTGGAATGGATAAAGGTTGTAGAAGACTCGAGGTCTTAATTGTCTCAATTTTATCTTGTTGGCAAACCAAACATTCCGCCACAAAATTTTTAACATCAGATTTAAGTCCATCCCAAAAATATTCTTTCTTCACACTGTGGTAAGTTTTCAAAAATCTCGAGTGTCCTCCTAAAGGGGAAGTCTGCAATTCCAAAAGAATATTTTGTTTTAGTTGGGAATTCTTGCAAATATAAAAGCAATGTTTTTACCATAAGGAATATTTTTTCCAACTAAATGTATCAGATGTACTAGGATCTTGATACAACTTTTGAATGGGTGCCCACACTTCTTCGTCCTTCTTCCATTCATCCCTTGCTCCGGTTATCCAATCTGGTTGGATAATAGAAATGGCACAAAGCAATGCTTCCACCTCTTCATCCTTTCTTGAGAGTGCATCTGCAACAACATTTAGCTTCCCTTTTTTGTAGATGATTTCAAAGTCATAACCCAACATCTTTGTGATCCATTTTTGCTGCTCTTTTGAGGATAGTCTTTTTTCCAAAAAGTGTTTAAGAATATCATGATCAGTTTTTACCTTGAAGTGTCTTCCCATTAGGTAAGGTATCCATTTCTTTAGTGCATGTAGTATTGCCAACATTTCCTTCTCATAAATAGCCTTTTGTAGATACTTACCTTTTATTGAACGAATTTCAAAAGAAATGGGTCTTCCTTCTTGCATTAAAACAACACCAATTCTATTTCCCGATTCATCACATTCCACAATAAAGGTTTTTGTGAAGTCTAGCGTAGCTAATACTGGTGCTAGGAACATTTCCTCTTTAAGATGTTCAAAGGCCTTAGTTGCTTCAAGAGTCCATGAAAATGCATATTTCTTCAATAATGTTGTTAGAGGTACTACTATTCTCCCATAATTCTTAATAAACTTGCGATAATACCCTGTTAACCCGAGAAATCCACACTTCTTTATGGTTGTGGAGACTTTCCATTCCTTAATGGCTTTAATTTTGTTAGGGTCTAGCTTAGAACCCTCATGAGATACAATATGACCCATCCAATCATATGGTGGTTCTTCAATCCAACATTAGCGTTTATGAAATCACGATTAAAATTTTTTTTGTCCTCATCATGAGTTTCTTCTGCTATCTTTTCACCATCAGGAATCATTTCTTGTATCAACTTTGACAAACCTTCTTTCAAACCTTCCATGTCTTCCTTCAAACCTTCCATTTTTTCCTCCATACCATCCTTCAAACCTTCCATTTTTTCTTCCATACCATTCTTCAAACCATCCATGGTAGCTTCCATACCTTTCTTCAAACCATCCATCTTAGCTTCCACGTTTTTCTTCAAAACATCCATTTCATTTTTTGTTTCTCTTTGCGAGAGCGAAATTTGGTGCATTTTTCTTGTAATTTTGTTATGTCATGTTGCATTTCTTCATCTTCATGAGCCATAGTAGAGCCTTCTGAAGGCTTGATGGGTGTTGAATTATTTTTAGGGGGCATTTTAGAACCCAATACATATATCTATTATACAATATGCCCTTGGAATCAATTCAAATTGATTCTTCAAACAAGACTTATGCATTTCAAAAAAATACACACCTTTTTCTTGCTTTTGAGGAGCTCGATATTGAAATTGAATTATCTCTGTGATTTTGGAAATTCAATATCTGAAATTTATCCCTGAGGTAGCCCTATAAATCCTCTTTCGAATGCCATAGTTCTGACCAGATTTAGATTCTTCAAGACAAAGTTATGTCCAATCTCCCACAATTACCTAATTATGGACTAGTTCAGTAGAGTGAAATTGTATGACTTTCCAAGTGTCACTGTTTGCTCCTTCGGCTCTGAAATTGATAGAAAGGAAAATATATTCCATGCACTTCCAATCACTTTTTACAAAATTCCAATCCAATGCTCAGAGAGAGAGTTATGAATATTTTCCCACGATCACCTCTTTGAGATGAAATTCGGGAGCCTAAAAAAGCCCTAACTTCCACAAAGCATATCTCTAAAAATATTGCAAACCAAGCTCTAAAATGTTGTGAAGAAGTTCCTCAAGATTTCAGATTTGTACCCTAAAAATTTAAGCTTCTGATCCTTCATAGAAAATACGCTATATTGAAAATTTCACGATGACTTGTTTGGAGTAGTGAAGCCCTAGAATCCAAAGCTTTGATACCAAATGTTGTGAAACCAGTTCCAAAAATAGAAGGAAAGAGAGATCAACGCCTTAGAAATCAGCCACTTCGAGGGGAAACCTCCAATACATTACATAAATGAAAAATTCTTGGATGATACAAACTACAAAACCTCCTTTCTATATATAGGAGTCCATGGGGCCACAATGTAATCCTAGTTGACCTAACAATAATAATGTAAGGGCACAATAATAATAATATGGGGGTTATAGGGGCACAACAATAATAATATGGGGGTTACACTAACAATAATAAGGGACTATACTAGTAATATAGGGACCTAAGATCTTTGCTATTACTTAAACATTGTTTTTAAGGTCTCTAATTTGAAGTATTGTTGATTAAGTTTAGCTAATGAGGTTTATGATTTTCCATGCCCTATAGCTCATTTTAAAAAGTTTCGTTGGAGGTCTTAATAGCTTATTGATGAATTTAGGAGCTCCCTATTCTTTGATCTCTACTATATTTTTATCTTAAATGTTTTCTTAGCTTCAACGTAAAATCACTAGAAGATTTACAAGTTGTTTTCCTTCTATAGTTCACTGGATCATTGTCTTAATGCTTAGATGTTAGAGTTTGATCAAAAGAGTTATTGGTGTTCCCTGTCTTTGATTATTTCTTGATGCTTGGTAATCATAAATATCATTCTTGTTGATGTATTTGTTTGAGGATTCTTAACTGCCCCTCTGCACCTACTATGTTCACAATTTGCAGTTCACCTCATTCACATAAGCCTTTAGATCTATTTGACTTTGTTAGATTTTCCCTGTAATACACCCTTGTTTTACTATTAAAATTTTCAATACCTTTGTAGAATCCATAGCCCAATGGTCTAAAACTCTCTCACTCCACCTATTCTTCTGGATTAACCACCTACCCAACCAATCAAACAAACAAACCCTAAACCTAATAACTAGCCTAAAATCAAAACCCTTAAAACAATCAAGATCACATCCTTTACATATTTATAGAGAGACCCCTCCCTGAGTCTAAGAAGGCTAGGTCCTAGGACTCCAAAGACTGGTTTGATGTTACCCTTGTTCATTTGGTTATTGCCAATTTGCCAATTTACGAGGACCTAACACTCTCACTAATGTATATTTAGTTACAACTAGCACAACTGAGTGTAACTCACTTAACTAAGTTAAACTACTTTACAACTCACATAACGACACATACAACTCTATTACAGCTTTTTATCACTCAGTTACAACGAAGTCCACTTTCATGTCCCACCAACCAACCTTAAAACTCGAAATTCCTTAAGTTAACTGGTTTTCCACATCAGTTAACTCAAATCAAGTGCTTCAAGAGAATAGATTATTATTTATTGTCTAATTATTATTAAGAGATAATAATAATCGACATGCATTCTATTTTTAGACATGCAATCTCTGAACCACCTTCGCACATGCATTCCAAAAATAGACGCCCATCCATAAACATAATTTTCTCAACCATCTATAAATATAATCTTGATATAAATAGAATTTTCTCACCATTCTAAAACTAGACATACACCTAAAAATAGCATGTGTGGGCCCCACCTAGTGTAGGTGCTTAATTTTCACTAGGATCAAGGATGTTGTTTCCATATGCCAATTTCATTGTTTCTTGTTGCAAACTTCAACAATCCCTCTCAACAAGAAAGGAATGTCTTTCCATGCGACATGAAACTCCATTCATTCACCCTGCAACGTTTTCATGTGCCATGAAACTCCATGCATGCACCCTGCAACTCTTGTATGCAACACTTCTCTAGTATTTCTCGCACATGCAACGCTTCCGAAACTGAATAGCCTCCAAAAAACTGAATCACTATAATGCATCTGTCATCAAATTATTTTGACTTTTGCTGGTACCAACTACGCATGTCTTTAGGAACCACTGTTCTGCTGACCTCTACATCCATGCACTCTATACTTGTTGTCAACTCTGATCCGCTCTCCAGTATCTGACACTGTCACTTTTATTTCATGTCCTCATGACATATGAATGCATCAATCCAATTGGTCCTGCTACTGCTGCTCTATGGGCTCCTCGTAGCCAGGTTCAATTCATGAGATCCACAACATCTCAGTGAATCCTGCCCATAAATTAATTCTTGGGATTACTCATGTATGTCACCCCACCTCTCACCTGGTGGTATAGTTGAATGCACTCCCTCTACCCATCTGGCATGAAATTTATCTGCATGAGTGGTTGCTCCCACTCCATGATCCTCATCTTGTGGCTGCTCCACATCCCGAGGTTCACTCTTACCTGCATGCAAATCCTGCTCCCTCTCAATTTTCAATTGCATGGCTTTCTCACACTTCCCAACAGTAGGAAGCTCAGTAGAAATCCCATCTACATAAACTCTATAGAGATTCTTAACTCGAATCCAAACCTTCTTGTCTTTCCATGTTTCTTTGTGTCGTAGGAAATATTTTACTTCACTAAAGACAACATCATATCCTCTATCCTATAACATTGCGACTGAGAATAATTTTTTGTAATATTCCCAAATGGGATCTTCTAGCAAGGCATGACTCGAAAACACATTTTCTAGGAATGGATGCTACAGGAATTGAAACCAGGATCTGGATCCCTTATATCTGATTATCTAAGTCCAAAATCCAAGAGGTGGCTCAAAGGAAATCCTTCTAGGGTGGTTAAACAGGTCTACCACAACTAGTTACCATGTAAAAATGCCCGATCAAGGGACTGCAGCAAATACATGAACCAATAATCGAGCAAAAGTGTTATTTTAATAAGCTTGGGAACATGAAGATAAATATAGCCAATAAATGATGTTATAGAAATAAAGAGACTAAAATTCCTTGAGGAAACAATCACTCAAGTAAGGAAATGCAAGCCTCAACAATACATGTACAAGGAAATAGATGCTCACTGCTACACTGAGAATTATGCAGACTAAAAGGATGCACTTTATAAGGGGAACTAATCCATATTACATAATAATAAGAATATGTGACAACATATGGCTCAATAAATAAAGGGGAGAAAACTCTCAACCCCTGGAAACAATAATACAACAATCCTGAGAAGGATTGTCTAAAGTATACAAAATGGAAGGAATGTCGGAGTTGCTGGGTAGCAGCTGCAACTCAAAACTGGAAATGAAATAGAGAAGTCTGAATGTGATGAAAAATCTAAAGTAGACATCCTCCAAGGGATTCTCCAAGTGAAGGCTGATCCTATCACTAGAAATCTCACCCTCCAATCAACAATGCAAAACCCCACAACAAATTCTCAACGAAAATAACACAGTTACTGAAGCAAAGTGTGTTGTAGGGGCAACGGAATGAGTTGGCATAGTGCCAAGATCTACAATAAGTTCCAATGGCTTCCAAACTAATCTCCCAAAGGAAAGAGAGAGTCCTCCTCTGAAAAAAAAGTGATGGACGAGGTGTTGTGGTCCCTCACTGCAACACCCTACAACACAACATTATTCTGCTGCAGAAATAACGCTGTACTGGGGGAGGATGCTTGGCCTCAAGCCTATATGTGAGGAAAATCAGTACAAATCCTTCAATAGGATTCTCAAGAGAGGAGAAGGATTCCTAAACAATAAATCCTTGTGCTAAGTAGCACAACAGCTCAGCTAAACAGTTGGAGACTGCAAATAGTCTAAGCAGACAAGAAATAAATAATAATATGCATGAGTCACAATGGCTTCCTCGCCCTCCTTTTAAACAATGAGAGCTCCCTCTCCATCGGTCCCACTCTTTAGGGTTTCCTTCATCAAGGAAACTTCCCCCATCTTTCTCTGCATTGTCTTCCCAAGCAAGCTACACCCTCTTAGGCAACGTTGTTTGACTTGGTCAAACTTGACCTTGTCTTTTTGCAAATGTCTCCTTTCATACATGAGGGTGTGAAATACAGTTCCATTGATGATCCCATTTCATACTAAGAGGGATTTCATCCATGTTTTTAATTTTTTTTGGGCCACCTCACCCAATTATTCAAATCATAAGTGAAATTAACAAAACTTAATATTCCAATTGATTGAAGGAAAAATTTGGAATATTACAGTCCTCCCCTCCCAAATGTTGCTTGTCCTCAAGCAAATGCAAGGATAGAACTGAGAAGTTGCTCCCAATGCATGGAGACTGAAAAGTGTTGGGAAAAAATCTTCCCCAATTGGATCCTCCATCCCCAAGAAACCATCCAAAAAAAATGAGTCACCTCCCAACATGGCAACTCATAGCTATTTCCTTCCACATCAAGCTCCAGAAAAGAAGGTGGGCTGAAAATATGAATATGGTAAGCATCATAGCCTACCCCATTTTTTCCTTATCTCCACTCATGATAAGTGTAGAGTATGTGTTGATCCTGGGCTGCAAAGGTATTTCCCTCAAGTGGAAAAATGAAGAACAATCCTCCAAGGATCTCTCTTCCATCATTGAAGAACAAGTTGTCCCAAAACAATCCATCCATGATGAATAGGACATGGTCATCATAGAGTATCCCAGTGAGAATTTTGCTACAAGTTTTACATTATGATGAATGATACAAACAATATCTCAAGAGGACACAATGCAGTCTCATCCACTACAATTTCAGAAAATAGTATGGCAAGCAACATACAAAAATCATCACATCTACTAATGAATAGTAAATGGTTGAATGTGTCGACAATACATTACCAAATAATTTCCCATAGATATACAATGGATGGATATCAAACTCATGGCCCACCCAAAAAGAAAACAAATAGGTGGCTAGGGTGGCCATATCTCCTCCCATGCTCCCATTAGAACATGTAGTGCAGAAAATGTGGGAATCCTCTCTCATCAAGGACACATCCAACTCATGTGTCAATATCCCAATCATGCTCTCAACAAGAATAGATACAAAATTAGAAAATGAAGACATGATCTGTACAAGAATGAAGGAAATACTGATGGCTCCATGTGGTGCTTGAAGATACCAAAAATCTCCTAAGTATATACAACGCAATTTTACAAACTGCTACTTCAGAAATTTACATGGCAAAATGTTTCTTGTTACAAGATTAATCATGCATATCATCATATAGAAAATAGTTGGATATAATAACTGAACATACATGTAATGAGAAAACATTTTCCCAAGGCTACATAAAATATGGTTGCCTCCATCATATAGATTGGCCCAACATTGAACATAGATCAATGTGAGAAGCTTGCCCTCCTGTGAAGCAATGCACTGCATAGTAATGGTAAGAGTATGAAAATCAATAAATGTAAAAACAAACTTCCTACCATATGTTGAAAGTAATATGGTACATGGATCCATGAGTGAGTCCTCCATATTTTTTTGGCACACTATGAAGAGGAATGAACCATGTGTTGCAAGAATATCATCCTTCCCATGCTTGGGAATCCAAGTCAAGAAGAATATGTCATAGTGATAGATGCCTCCATCAACTACTCTATCATCCCCACCTCCTCCTTGTTCACCAAGTGCATCCAATTTGAAGTGATCCTAGGGACACTCCATCAATAAGTTCCTGATCCCAAGTGATAGTGTTGTGAGCTCATGAAAATAAGCTCCTGTCAATACAAATCTCTGTTCTTTGACATGCTCGTTGCAAAAGACTCCTCTAGTAATGTTGCTGCAAACATGGAATACCTCCCAAGATGGAAGTGTTCCTTGATCATCCAAGGCCAAGGAGTAGCCCTTTTTCACCATGAGAGTGCCCTCTTCTACTCCTGCAACATCACTCAACATGTGAGAGCAAATTTTCCCTTGCCCTCTCAAATACCCCTCAAGCAGCCAAAGTGCTTGTTGCCTCCTTATGCTCCCATCATACAACTCCTGTGATGAAGACACAATGAATGATATGAATATCACATCAACACCATGCATCCATACTCCATGCTTCCCAATTATTCAAGCATCATGCCACCTCTTATCCATACCCATCCCCTTAGGAAGAGGACATGCCAAGTGATGACCAAACTCCTTCAAGAGGAGCCAGCACAACCAAGCCTCTTGCTTCCTAGTGTCATATAATTTCAAGTAGCCTCCCAACTCCTTGCTCATCAACCAAATCCACTCAATCACTTGTGTATGTATTTCCATTCTCTTCCTCTTGGTACTCCTCTCATGAGGGCTACCATCCTTCAAAATCAATTCTCTATATTTGCATCCCATGAATGTTTGGAATGCAGCTATTTGGAGACCTCCTAGAGAAGATCTCTCTCCCATGACTATGTTGAATCCAAAAGGATCCAAAAGTGATGAAGGTAACATATCCTCTTCATCATTTTTTGACAGCATTGTTAATCCTTCCAAGGATGCAATGGCTATCTCATGCTCCAACTCAAGGATGGTTTCATAGTTTTTCATAGGAGTGTCATGGTTTGTTTCATCCTCCAAAAGTTCACACCCCAATCTCAAGGATGGGGTGCAACTCAACAAAGATGCATAAGGATGATGGTTCATCTCCTCCTTGAACCATTTACACAACACAGTACAATCATGTTTCTCTAAAGTAGTAGTGTGTTTTTACCCTTGGTCATGTAAAAACAAATTTCCACAACTATCAAGAGGATTTGCTGTAACAATAGATAATGGGAATATTACCATACCTTGATGAGATTTTGGAATCTCTTGTAGGGCTACAAGAGTTCCTTCCTCCAATGTGTTGGCTACCCCAACTGTTGCTGCATGTTGCTTCTCCTCCATGAGTGTGACACCGTTATTACAAGACTCCTCAAGTGGTGGTGTGAGCTTCTCCTCCTTTGTCCTTCCTCCATCAAAAGTTTTGATCAACCTTTGAGTGAACTCTGCAAACGTTTTCACCCTTGCATGGCTCAAGTGGCTGAACCACCAAACATAGGCTCCACTCTCCAAGTGCAGTGCTGAGATTTCAAAAGCCCCTTCTTCCACTACAGGATGTAGTAGGAAAAATGCCTCCAACTTCCTCACCCAAGCTTTTGCTGTAGATGACCCATCAAAGGTAGACAATAGAAATCTATTGCCTTTCATTTCTCTTCTGCTGTAGGGTCTCTCCTCTTCCTTCAACTGAATGAAATGTGGAAAAGATAGAGTCTCCTTGAAGGCTCTAGGTTGAGATTTGTACTCAACAAGATAATCACTTAGAATCTAATGATCCAAGTGTCCTTCATGCTTGTCTTCTTCTCGATGAGAATAGGAAGTGCATGGTCCCTCCTCTTCTTCTTGCTCCTCCTCTTTGGAGAGGCTCTCCTTATTTCTGAACACTTATGAGAGTAATCTCATCTTCTCCATCATTCTAATATTCTTGGGATGAGACTCACAGGCTAAGCCAAGAAAGTTTCTTTGATACCACTGTAATATTCCCAAATGGGATCTGCTAGCAAGGCATGACTGAAAAACACATTTTCCAGGAATGGATGCTATAGAAATTGAAACTGGGACCTGGATCCCTCATATATGAGTATCTACGTCCAAAATCCAAGAATTGGCTCAAAAGAAACTCTTCGAGGGTGGTTAAACAGGTCTCCCACACCTAGTTACCTTGTAAAAATGCCCGATGAAGAGACTGTGGAAAATACTTGAACCAATAATGGAGAAACATCGTTATTTTAATAAAATTGGGAAAATTAAGATATATATATATATATATCCAATAAATGATGTTATATCAGTAAAGACAGTACAATTCCTTGAGGAAACAATCACTCAAGCAAGGAAATGCAAGCCTCAACAATACATGTACAAGGAAATAGATGCTCACTGCTACACTGAGAATTTTTCAAGCTAAAAGGACGCAGTTTATAAGGGGAAATGTTACATATTACATAATAACAGGAATATATGATAATATATGGCTCAAGAAATAAAGGGGAGAAAGCTCTCAACCCCTGGAAACAATAATATAACAATCCTGAGAAGTATTGTCTAAAATATGCAAAATGGAAAAAATTCTGGAGTTGCTGGGTAGTAGCTGCAACTCAAAACTGGAAATGAAATAGAGAAGGATGAATGTGATAAATAATATGAATTAGACCCCCTCCAAGGGATTCTCCAAGTGAAGGCTGATCCTATCACTGGAAATCTCACCCTCCAATCAACAATGTAAAACCCCACAACAAATGCTCAATGAAAATAATGCAGTTACTGATGTAAACTGCGTTGTAGGGGAAAGGGAATGAGTTGGCCCAGTGCAAAGATCTAAAATAAGCTCTAATGGCTTCCAAACTAATCTCCCAAAGGAAAGAGAGAGTCCTCCTCTGAAAAACAAGTGATGGAAGAGGTGTTGTGGTCCCTCACTACAACACCCTACAACACAACATTATTCTGCTGCAGAAATAACACTGTACTAGAGGAGGATGTCTGGCCTCAATCCTAGATGTGAGGAAAATCAATACAAATCCTCCAAGAGGCTTCTCAAGCAAGGAGAATTATTCCTAGACAAGAAATCCTTGTGCTAAGTAGCACAACAACTCAGCTAAACAACTGGAGACTGCAAATAGTCTAAGCAGACAAGAAATCAATAATCATATGCATGAGTCACAATGGCTTCCTTGCCCTCCTTTTAAACAATGAGAGCTCCCTCTCCATGGGTCCCACTCTTTAGGGTTTCCTTCATCAAGGAAACTTCCCTCCTCTTTCTCTGCACTATTTCCCAAGCAAGCTACACCCTCTTAGGCAGCATTGTTTGACTTGGTCAAACTTGACCTTGTCTTCTTGCAAATGTTTCCTTTCACACATGAGGGTGTGAAATCTAGTTCCACTGATGATCCCCTTTCATAATAAGAGGTATTTCATCCATGTTTTTAATTTTTTTTGTGCCTCCTCACCCAATTATTCAACTCATAAGTGAAATTAACAAATTTTAATATTCCAATTTATTGAAGGAAAAAATTGGAATATTACAAATTTTCTTCAAACCTAGAACATGCATAACATATTTGAAATGAAAGAGTTTTCCTGACGCCATATGACAGGTAATGGTACCAATTCCATCCGCACTGTATCGTCCATCATCGCCCAACTCAATATGCATCTAGAGATATTTCTCCTCCAAGTCACTGAAAATTTTCTCATCTCCCGCCATGTGAAAGGAAGCACCATTATCCAAGTACCACCCCGTTCCAATGCACTTGACACCATGCATGCGATCAATGAGAAGTCAAGCTAAAATTGTGAGGCAAGGGCCTCACTAGCTACAGCTCCACCAGCCATCTTTTTCTTCTTCTTATGTGGACAATTTTTGGCAATATGTCCATACTTGTGACAGTGAAAACAATTCACTTTGGACATGTTGTGCTCCTTGTCATCTTCACCAGCCTCATATTTAGAATGGAATTTCTTCCCCTTCCCCTTCTTCGCATTGGCAACCAAAGCACAATCCTCTTCATCATCATGCTTAGATGAAGAGCCATCTCTGGCGTTTCGCCTGAACTCCTCCTACACTAGATCCGACCACAGTCATTCCCAATCTAATAGTTTTTCCCATCCATTGACAAAGTCTTCATAATTGTGCCAAATCTTAGGTGTTACACCATTTTTTGGTCATCTAACTTGTTACTATTAGATTGACCTAAGTACACCATGTAAGGCCAATTTTACCCTAAGTAAAATTGCTTTCACTATGAAAAGTAACTTAGTAAACCACCTTTATTAAGTTGTTTACGGTCTAAACAGGAAAACCCATGAGGAAATATTAAATAAATCCACATTTGTTTTATTTTCCTCAAGGAATAATTAGTTAAAAAATAGTTTAATTAACATTCCTGGTCATATTTAGCCCAAAACAGGAAAATTAATTGGATAAATTATTAGTTATCTTATTATTTTCTTGGAATAATTATTTAAACCTTATTTAAATAATATTCCTTGTTCAATTTGACTAAATCATTCATTAATAATTAAATAAATCATTATTTATTTGATTATTACTCAATTACACCCTTAAAATGATAAATAAATCATTTATTTATTTATTATTTAGAAATAAAGGGATTTGACCCAAGTCAAATTCTTTTTTCCCTCCAACAAATATAATAAAATATTCCGTAAAAGTTGGATCTTGATTTGGTTAATAATATTTTAACTATGCACCAAAATCTAGGCTAACTCAATATTTTGTTATAAATATCAGGGTTTTTCCATTCATTCACTACCTTTTGTTGCCTAAAGATCTCTATGGATCTATACTTTTGGTCTGACTTTGATCCACCATCATTGTCATATTTTTCTATCTTTTTTTTTGTGAGCTCCTTTTGAGTTCCATTTTTATCTGGGTTTTCTGCACCATCAAGAGAGAGGGATTTAAGATCTGAAGTGCTAAGGACTTATAAGAACCCATCCCATTGAGGAGAACTGGTAACATCCTTCTATGTTTTCCTCCCAAGTGCCATTAATACAAAATTCATTCAACATATTCTTGTCTTGTCTATTGGATGCATGGAGAAACTCTTGTTTCTATTTACTGCTTAATGTCTTTCGATGCATAGATCTAGATTTTTTCATAATTTATCTTGGTCACCTAATTGCAGATCTAAAGATATTGGCAACCATATTTGTTGTTAGGGCTATTTGTTATGCATAACTAAAGTTTTCCTTTTTCGTACACTTGCCATTAAGATTCATACTAACAACTGACGACTCCACACGAGTTTACGATTACGACCACTGTCCTTTTTCAGATCCCTGCATATCCAGCTGCTTCAAACCCTAGGATTTCCCTTCAGAGTCTTGTTTTTCTTTTCTTGATGTTCTTTTAACCTATAAAACCCTAAAACATTAAAAATTCTAACATATGTGTGTTTTCGGACCTATTGTACAGGTGACAGACATCAGTCATAGTTGAGATGACACATTCTGCTGAAACCTACTCTCGAGAGTGCTGGAAGTGAATGTTGCACTTTTTGGGCCAAAACCTATAACCTAAACCTCTAGGCCACAGAAAAAAGGCCTAAACCTGTGACCTCTGCAAAAATCAGGTCAGAAACTGCGACTTGGACTTTTTGCGGGAGTTTTTCTGAAAGTTTTCTGGGTTTGTCTAGGCCTCTATTCAGGGTTGTCTGACCTTCTTCTTCACCTGTTTTGGACCTATATTTTTTTTGTTTTACTGAACTAAGTGGGAACCTAGCCTTTTAGGGCTTCAGTACCCTCCACCTTTTGTGGAAGAATTTTATCTATTGCAATTTTTCTGAAATTTCAGAGTGTTCAACCATTTTTCAGATCTGATACCTTACCTTCAAATCCACTTCAGATTGGCTATTTATCGATCCAAAATACCTCCTTTTAGCTTTGTTTGGGTTTTCCTCTAGGTTCCCCTCTAATTCCCTCCAGGTTATAGCCTTTATCCACCTCATTTACAACAATATTTCCTATGATTTTTTGTTGTTTGTCTGCACCTATTTCCAGCATATCTAACCTTTAGATCCCTGTCCCTCCTAACCTTAGATCTATTGGCTATTTTGGTGTGTTTTGAATATTTTTTGACCACCTACAGACTACTTGTTGAGAGGCTTGCCTCCTTGGGTTTAGATTATTATATTATTAGCTGTTTATTTTCTTATATTTCAGTTTCATATATTGTTATTTGCAGGTTTATTTACAGTTATACAACACACTTTTTCTTTTTCTCTACAAACATCTGGGTTTAAAAATTAAAATTTACACACTTTACACACACCCTAAGTGAAGAAGAGCTTGGTTAGAACCGCCAAGAAAATACTTTAAAACATAGAAATAAATTGATCTTGCACCTCTCTTCCCTTGTTTTGACATTATAATCAGTTGATCCTACACCTCTCCGCCCTTTTTGGTCTCTCTTCCCTTTGTGCCGTGTTTGTAATTTCACCATCACGCCACCAAGGAATTTAGCCTGGAGAGTTCTTGGCCTTCATCCTCAATTTTAGGTAGCAAGACTTACTCCTCTGCGTAGAATTAGAGTTAGTCCTCCACCGAGTCCACACTCTAATTCCTCTTCTGGTTCATTGGGTTCCCCTTCTGGTTCTACCCCCAGTTCTCCCCCTGTCACCTTCACCATGTCTGGTTCAGGACCTAATGCTAGTGGTAGCCCTAGCCCTAATGTTGGGAATAGTACTAGTGAGACTACAACAGGAACTACCCCGGCTGCTCCCTTGCTCCCCTATATGGCAGGCCTCAGTCTTCCTGATTTTAACCAGTTGATCAATGACCCTATACACCCTGACGCTAGTTGGCCTACTATGTTGACCAAGCTCCCTTCCGACATCCCCAAGTTTGAAGGTCTTGCTGGAGAAGATCCTACAAATCATTTTTGATCTTTCCACATTTGGTGTTTGTCTAACTCCATTACCGAAGAATATGTCCGTCTTCAGTTGTTCCAGTGTATGCTTACTGGTGAAGATTCCAAGTGGTATGTTGATCAGGCCTCATCCTCTCATACCACCTTTGCGACTCTTGCCAGGGATTTTTTGTCTTATTTCCAGCTTCCCCTTAATTATTACACTGGTATTGAAATTTTGACTTCTTTCCGTCAATTGTCTACGACCCGCCTATTCGATCATGTCCAGGAATGGCGGAGAAGAAAGATCCTATTTCGAGCCCCTACCTTTGAAGAACATGTCTACATGGATTGGTTCCTTAGATATCTATTTCCTAATATTGACAAGGATGTTGCATTGCATTTCCCTTAAACCGAAGAAGATGCTCTCCAAATTGCGTTAAAATATGACCTGATCTATGCTCAGTCAGGTTATGTTTATACCATTCTACCTGATATTCCTAAAACCAGTGGTGCCAATGCACCGAGGGCATCTCATGACACCGACGGTATCATTGGAGCTCTCTCTCATCCATACACTCAGCCTCCCATGGGCTATGGTTTTCCTCAGCGGGGGGCCAACACCTCCTACACTTTTCCCCCTCCTAGTAGCATGTATCCAGGATATGGAATGCCTCCTCCTTTTGCCCAAAATCTTGCTTACCACAATTTTATCCAACCTTCTTATTATCTGTATCTGCATCCTGGTTCTCTAGCTCCTCTAGCATTAGCACCTCCCCCTCCCTTGCCTTCTCAAACCCCGCAACAATAGCCACCGCCCCCTCACGGGTAGGTGTACGTGCAGCAGGTCATGACTAATCCTCCTCCTTCCAAAAAGAAGAGGAAAGGCACTCAAAATAAATCTTCCCCTGGTAATCCTGGACCTAATCCTCAAAATAATGCACCTAACACTGCTAACCAGCAATAGGGCACTCAGCCCAAGTAGGACAAGCCTGTTCGCACGAACAAGCCTTGTTCTTGTTGTAGTGTTTATGGTCATTACACACATGATTGTCCTCTTTTACCATAGATGAAGTAGATTTGGGAGTATCAAGTAACATTGCAAGGACAACAAGCCTCTCCTTCCGTCCCTCCCAGTGGCGCCTAGTCAGCCGACTGTGTTTACTAATCCTTTCCCCTAGCAAGGATTTGTGGCTACCCAACTACCTGAAGGTAAGGTGGCCACTCAAACTCCTCCATCCAATACCTCTGATTACTAGATTCTAATGATGAATTCTGACCAACATATAACTGTTGATCTCAACCTTTAGACTTGGTCCCATCAGTACAACAAGCCACTCGCCACGTCTATCCTCGAGCCATCTTCTTCAGGGTCTACATAGACTCTTTCAACAACTAATGGTCCTTTGCAGATCCCTCAACCTAAGGTAGCGGTTCATACCAAGATCCTTAAGGGAGCACTATGCTAAAATGTTGTTTCTGGCAAAGCTGACCATTCGTATAGTATAGTAGATGATTTGGCACATTCCCCTACTGCCATCTCAACGCTGGAACTTCTCCTGTCATGACCTTCACAACTAAAATATATACTATCTACCATGGATGTTGTAGATCCTTTAGATGATTGCTTGATCATCCTCGATGTTGACTGGTCAGAACATCCTCCTCTTCCTACTTCCATCGCCTTCCAAATCCCAGTCAAGATCTGGAATGCCGACGTTTCCTGGTGTATCATTGATGAGGGGGCATCCACCTGTGTGATGTCCGCTTCGGTTTGGAAGCAACTCGGATCACCTGAGTTGGATCCTTCCATGATCACTCTTCGAGTGTGGTATGGCCATGCCTTCCATCCCATTGGCCTATTCCATAATTGTCTTATTAATCTTGTGGACAAGACTTTTTGCATTGACATAGAAGTCATTGATTCCCCCTTATATTACAACATTATATTGGGTCATAGCTACACCTATGCGATGTCTACTGTCCAATATACAGTTCATTGTAACATGTCCTTCCCTCATAACGAAAAGATAGTCACCATTGACCAGTTGACATATTACGAACCAAAGTCTCATACCTCCCCTGAGTCCATCATCTCTTTGGTGGCCAATAAGAAACCGTCGATCCATTGAAAAATGTCTTGCTCGGACTTTACAAAGACTCCTCTTTTCTTGGTACATTCCCTGGTCTTCCTCATCCTATCTCTGACCCCAGCTCATTGAATGTTTTTATGATGCAATCATCTTGGGCTTCCCTTAAGCGGCCCGATTCGACTATTCAGCATCCTCGCCCTCTGCAGCCTACTCGTAGCCCTTCGATTCAGCCTTCTGGACCCCCTCCTCCCAACTTTTCACCTACAACGGGTGTCCATGAGCCTTTCTACCCTCCTGGAACAGTTCCTTCAGGACTTAACCATCTTTGAGCCGTCTCGCCTATCCATTACTCCTCCAGTCAGATACCATTCCTAGCTCCCCCTCCTGGAGTGTACACGATACCTGCCATGGCTACCCTCTCTCTTCCTAACCTAACCCTGGGGATTTACATCTGATACCTCGATTCCCCAGCCAATACCCCTCCTAGTCAACCCAAACCTTATCTTTCTTTGACCTCGGTTCAACCGGTCCCTATGACTTCTCCCGTTGTTATAGTGCCTCAGCCACCTCAATAGGAATCACCTCCTGTTGTGACCACTTCGGGTGAGAAGGGAAAATATCACAAGAAAGCATCAAAAGACAAGGCTGCCCTGACTAACCCTACTCCTCCTTCACCTCCAAAGCCTTGTGTTTTGTGTGATGTCATTGGTCATGCCACCCATACCTATCTTGAGTTTCCCTGTATCAAGCCCATGGTTAATGTTTCGTTCCCTGAGTCTACGGTCCCTGAAGCCTCTATTTCTTTCTCGGTTGCAGCCAAGAACCCTGATACTATTCACACCAATCAACCCTGTGCTCTGTGTGATCTCCATGGCCATTATTCCCACCATATCCCCTGTCTTATGCATTACTGCACCTCTTTGGAGGTATTTCGGGAGTACGAGGTTGAACAGAACCAATCCGCCTCTCCAATACTTGCGTAGTATGTTGCAGGCCAACTTGAGGATTTACACGCTCCCATTGACATTCCCCCTCCTGATTTCGAGATGATAGAGCCTGCGGCCACCATCCTCTACCTACCATCATCCATGAGACCCTCGGTGGAAAATCCCTTTGAGACTTCCCCTTCTGTTTCACTCGACCTCCCGTCAGCGATCATCCTAGGCTCAACATCAGTTGATCCCTTATTTTCTTATTCTTCCGTAATCCCCCATGATGATGCACATGTGAACCTTTCTTCTCATGACGATGAGTCAAGTAGCTTTGCCATGTCATGTGGTCTCTCTTCCTCCAGTCACTCCATCTTCTATTGTGATGATGACATCATGGGAGCATTGTCCACCACTGACTTCATCTTTCCCGCCCATAAGCGGGATGGCACCATCCTTGTGTATGGTGAATTTCGCGGCCTAAGCAAAAGCTACACCTCCGGTAGCTCCCACACTCCACCTATCCATCGGTGTGTGAGTAGTAGACATCCTAACGAGATCACTCCCTTTCATAGTGTTTGTTCAAATTCTACTTTGCGTTCAGGCTGCCAGCATTGTTCATCATCCTCCCATTTATTGTCTTATGGCACCTTTCAGATGGACCTCCCATCCACACCTTATATCGGTTATGCCGATGGTGCAAGTCGCTACTCCCGGAATCTAGCCTCGACAGGTTGGGCCATCTTTACCCCTTTGCATTCACCCGTTCTCTCGAACGATGTATGCATTGGTATTGCTAACAATAATCAGACTGAATATGATGTAGTGCGAGGTTTATTAGCCGATGCCCTTTCCCATTGCATCCTCCACCTTCATGTTCATTTATACCCCCTACTCCTTGTAATGCAATTGAATGGTGTCTACTGTGTGCATAATCCTTTCCTTTTTAGAAGATATTTACGAGTGAATCTTTTGATGCGTGAATTTGAAATCATTACATTCAGTCATGTACCTAGAGAAAAAAATCACTATGTAGATAGCATTGAAAACAATATTCTATATTGGCATTTAGCACATGCATTTAACACAAGACAATAATATAAAACCATCAAAACGATGCATATCCATAATATGTGTCATATAAAATGTTTTAGAGTCCATCAACTCTAATACATATGACATGCCCGTAGCATGTTAGAAAAAATCAAAACTGGGGGCATAACCTGCCCCTACACACTAATCACTATATGGAGGATCCCGAGCCAATAGTTCTGCTTTTGTGGCTTGTATATCACGCATCCCCTGTCTGACCATCACCATGCATCACATGACCCCTCGCCACTCCGAGGGTAGACCAATACATGGCTCTATGTACTAGTCCTCTAAGTCTTTCTGGTCGCGCTCTGAAACATCGGTCAGAATCCTCTCACATCTATGACTGATGTCCTCTAGGAGGGTTGTTGAATCCTTATTTTGTGGCACCCTTGATCCACTAGGTCATGCAGCTCCTGATACTACAAGTCGTCCCATATACCCGACTGGTTTTATCGGTGCTATATCTGCATACCAAAAGTGAAAGAATCAGTACCATATACAATATTCTGAAACTTTACAATGCACATAAAATATTATAAATTTGTCACTTACCATTGGCCCCCCCATACTTGACCAGGCAACAGTGGAAATTCTGGGTCCCCACGATAACTCATCCCACTATAGGGATAGTTGCCTATGTACAATGGAATCTGATCCGAATGAGCAAAGAACTTGGGTCGGAACACCCATTTGACTGCCCCACCTCCTCCGCTACACAGTATTCACCCCCACCGGTGCATCCTGGGCTCCCTCGGGCCCCATCCTAGAGTTGTATGCAAGGTTGAAGTGTTGAGATCTTCTCGAAGAAGAGCGAGCACAAAACTGTACCATGTGCACAGTCATGGTTCATTTACCACTTGCATAGCAAAAAATGTCATTTCAATGATGAAAGCCTCATCTAGGCCCACCCATAGTAGGTCCCACTCAACACACTCTCCACAAGCATAATATGCCCTCCATTTATGTGGTGGAGTGCCTAGTTTCCCAAGATCCGCAGCACTGCTACGACCACAACATAGGTCTCTAACCTCTCTAGATCCCCAATGGGTATCTGTGTCCCTTTGACATGGATACCTGGTTGAAAATGTTTCTCTACAAACTCCATGATGTTCTTCCCTCGTGGTAACACTAGCTGAGTATTCCCTACCATTATAAATGGTGTGATAACAGTCAGAAAATATATATCCTGGACCGTCAACTCAATTTGGTTCCCTTGCAATATAAAGACCTCACGGTCCAAGTCCCAATAGCTGACAATCCGAGCCAATAAGGGATCTCCAACCCTCATCAAAGGGTTCTCCACAAACTTCAAAACCCCAAACCTGGCCATTGCACTGCTGACACCCTGATCCTCTTGGATATCCAACCGTAATGTGCCCAGGTCCCTTTCTCTCCAATTGATCCATAATTCTGCCATATCTACACAAAAAAATCATATTTGTCAGTGTACAGATAGGAAATACTGTATCCAAACATAAAAACCCAGTTCTCAGCCAAAAAATAGCATAGAAAAACACCTCCCTGTCAGGTCGCGCTTTTCAGGCCCAATCTTGGGATAGGTCGCACTTTTCTGTCCAAAACTTGCTACCCTGGTTGCAGTTTTTCCCCAAAAATTGTGACCCAAGCATGAAGAGGATCAGGGGCCTATTCCTAAGCTCTGGGGACCTAAACTGAACTTTCAATCCACTGAAATGAAAGAGTAGGGTTAGGCCTCTTACCTGCAACTGACGGATCTCGATTCCAATAGCTGGTTTGTCTTCTACGATCACCGCAAGATTTAGGGCCTTCTCTCCTCTCTACATTCACCACAACTCCACATGCAAATGAGTGAATTTGGAGGGAAAATGCCTTATTAAAATAGAAACCCCTATTTTTTCTTTCACCTTCTGCGGCCAAACCGTAGCTCAGTTTGACAAACCATTTATACCATTGGAAAGCTCTCCCTGAGCCCTCAAATGGGTATCTGATAGTTTTTTGTGATTTGAAACTTCACCAGGACACATTTCGTCCAAGAATGGTCACTTCACCACTCCTCAAAATCGAATTTCTTCACTTGCAACACTTGTACTTGGGGCATCACTTTTCCTTCATACTTGTCCATGCTCGTGTTGATTTTTGTCGTAATTAACCATCATGTACTCATGTTTTTATGGTCCCTGTTGATCATGTTAGCATTCTGTTATATTCCGTTAAATTCTGACAAACAATCCCCTTTAAAACCCCTCTGTTTGGCCTAAAAAAATTGTTTTTCCGCCTATCGTTCCCCTCTTCTTAACTCAAATTACATTATAAAAGGTTGAAAAGCCACATTTGAAAATATATAAGGCCTAGCCCCTTCAGCCCTAGCCCCCTCTATATCTTCCTCCACGTAACCTTGGTGTTAGATCAAGCCACAACCCAAAAGGCGCTTATCAAATGAATATCGGGCGCGTTCATAACCGTCGATCTGTACAAATCGGACATCGTTCGTTCATCTCTGCTGTGCCCATAGCCTACATGCCTACCATATGATCAAACCTTAAAATCAACGACTTGAATTCTATCTGTCTCGGTGGTCCCCACCCCACGTCCACTATTCAAAAACTACCCGGTATCTATCGCACCGCCTTTCGGAGGTGGCGGTATTTCTCAATTCGGAGCGATTCCATACATCGCTCGCCACGTGTCCCCGTGTACGATTCCAAAAATTCCCTCCATCGCACGTTATTTTTTGGTAAAAGATATGGAGTGATATGCATTATATCCATCCGATCTGGGGTCTCCATCCAACGGTCATCGCACTACGGAGATGCACGGGTGTTAATCCAGGTGTACAGTGCCCCTGGCCCACGGTCCATCGCCCTCCGATGCAGTTTCAGCCATTGATCTCATATTGAGATCGAACAGTCCAGATCATTTGCATGCTTCGCTGTTGACTCGGTCTTCCTCCACGTCACCTGTTCCACGTGTCTGTCACATGTTTCCTCCTCTCTTTATATATTCCAGCCATAAGTCAAATTTTCATTGTTTTAAGTTAAAAACCTCTGCCCAGTCCATCCACCATTGTTTCACTACATTTTTCATCGTCACCCCACATACTTTCTCCATTTCATCATGCCGCGTTGCTACACAGTCATCCCCATTGCTTCACCGTCACCATGCATTTGTTTTCTTCACGATTTTGTGGGTTTTGCAGGTTTACAGTGATGAAAGACTGTTGCGATTTACAGTCTTGATTTCAGTAGCAAAGCATATCAAAGGATGATCTTTCAGAGACTGTAATTATGGAGAAAGGCCTAAGAAGTAAAATTGATAAGACTTCCATTAAAGAAGTAGGGTTCAAATCTGTCAAACCCTGCCGAGCCATTCAAAGCACAGATTGAGCATATGAAAACATTAATGGAGCAGCAGAGAAATATCAGCAAACGATCGAGGAATTCAACGTTTAGCATTGAAGATATTAAACCGTAATTCAGGGTTTAGAAGGCAGAAGCTACCCCTCGCAGATAAAATACCTCAAGGTTTTCTTTTCAGCACTATTTTCTTTCAGGAAAGGACGGAATGTTTATGTGATTTTACTGCTTTGCCATGTTCCTGGAGAGATTTCTACCCAGTGCATTTATTTCAGTTTGCAAGTCACAGAGTACAAACAGCATTACAAAGTCATCAAGTAGTATGGGCATGCACGTTTCCACCATTTTTATTTAATTAGGCAAATTAAATGTTCATCACCAAATCCCTTTTGGGGCTTTCTTGTTCTCCTATAAAGCTCCCAAAGAATAGATGATTAAAGGTTCCATATTTTATCAGAAAATTATGCAGTGAAAGGATTTTTGTATACATTTTGTAAAATTCTTGTATGAAGCTCAGAGCCCATAGGGTCTCAGTGAGGAGGAGTTCTATCTGTTAAAGAGGATTCTGGTCTTTGGTATTTCACAGTCTGTAACTTTCTCTTATGTGTTATTTAAATAGATCATTTCGTTTCATCCATATTTCTTGTATCATGTTTTGGAATGTGAGTGGCTCACTGATTTTTGTATGGATTTATCCTAGTTGATACCCATGCTTAGATTAGTCAAGCACTTTAAATATGGCTCATGCATGATATTCTGTTCCACTATTCATCTAAACCGTATTTCTGCTATATTAGTTTCTTTGGGAGGGTGTTTTTAAAATGCTATTATTATGTTGGATTCTTAGATTGGTAAGCCCATGCATGGTCGTATTGTGTATCTGGATATCAGCTCAATGTTAACTAGTATCTTCTCAATATTTCATTCACTACATACACCTTCTGATAACTTATTTCTGTGAAGTATTTCTGAATTGGCCCTCATTACAGTAAGTTGTCTCTGAATTGTCTGTTGCTTTTATATTGGAGTTTTGCATATTGCCTCTATAGTATTCCTTCCTCTATGTCAGTTTCTGAAGGTCTTGGTCCCATTCAGATTAATATTCCTTGTTTTACAAGAGATAGCATGAGAGATTTTTATTTATAACTCTCCCTGTTATACCATATGCTCCTTGCTATATAATATGTCCTAGGCACTGGTCTATCACAACTCTAGGTTGTCTCTAGGAACGACAACATATTTTTGGTGCTGTTGCCGGGGAACAAAGTTGAGAAAAATTAAAATCCCCGGGCCTTGAAAAAATCTAATTCACTCTTCAAGTAGGTGAGTATGGAGAGTTGAGAGTTGTAGATCCCTCACCTTGGCGACTCCACATTTGTTTATTTGATAAATCTATTTGCAGTTCTGGCTCCTCGAAAGCCACACCTGAGGTTAGATACATCTAAACCAAAGACAACTTCAGTGTCTAACCCTGAAAATATCATACATAGAAGAAATTGGAGGGAAATAAAATCATTCCACTCTGAAATCCCTGAATTATCTATAGAAGACTTTCCATCCTCTTCTTCTCAAGAAGCTCAAGTGCGAAATCCTGACTCCACTGTAGGAGATACCTATTATTACTATTCAGATATTACACCCCGAGGAGGCTTCAGAAATAAAGTTAAATTTCACCCTACTCCTGAGGTTGAAGAGGTCAAAAAAGTTACTGAAGTATCTGCTGTTAACAGACCATTATTCCCCTCAACACCTCAAGCTGTTGTTCATTATATTCGTATTGTTATCCACACTCCACTTCCACCTCCTCCTCCTTCTCTTACTCATCAAACTATTGCACTACCTCCACCCCCTCCAATGGCCAATGTTCCAGGGTTCTTGCTAAATAAATATGCCCCTCTGGCATTACCCCAAGTGTTGAATGATATGCCACAAGATTATTTGAAGATTTTGCCCCGATTCAATGGGGAAAACGAGATTGATGCTCAAAAACATCTTGATGTTTTCTGTGCTTTTGCAGATAATTTTAATGTGGAACATTTAGATGTGGTCTCAAGGCTGTTTGTCCAATCTCTTGATGGTGACGCTCGAAAATGGTTTAAGACACTGGAAAACCGTTCTGTTACCACTTGGGATAATATGGAAGATACTTTTCTCAAGAAATGGGAAGAGAAGAAATATCATGGACATTGTCTCATTGAGTTCAATACACTAAAGAAAAGACATAATGAAGGAGTATCAGAATTTATCAAGATATTTAATAAATTGTATTTGAGTCTTCCTGCTGATATGAAGCCTCATCAAACTGCTACTAAAGTTGTCTTTGTAGCAGCCTTTGATTTATAATTTGGTTTCTCTCTCAGAGAAATAAAGCCTACTACTCTAGATGATTCTCAGTCAGATGAACTAGATTTGGAAGCAAACTTTGCCTCCACCGGAAAATCAAAGGGAAAATCTAAACAAGATACTAGAAGAAGGGGCAAAGAGGAGGTATCTACCTCCTACCAAGATAGAGACTCACCTAATGACAGAATGGAAGAAATGAGCAAATTGATTAAGAAAATGGTCAAGATTGAATTGGAGGCCAAGAATTCAGCCTTCAAGAATTTCCACAATGCTCCAAATAGAGGTTACAATCCTCAGTATAGGAAACCACCCATGCAAATATTGCCAAGGGAAACCAAGGAGCAACAAGATCAGGTGCCACACCTGTTGTACTTGGAAGGTCCAGTAGATGATCCTACTGAAGACACTGCCTATGGACTGGAGGATGCAAACCTTGCTTTTTCAAATAGTGATGGAGAAGAATGCTCATTGCAAGAAGGAGAAAAGGCAAGAGACACAGAAGACGCAGAAATTGATCATTATTGTAAACAATTTAATGACTTCATGCAAGCACAGTTCAATAGAAGTTATGATCTCAGATCTTCTAGGAAGAGGACTCGTACTCAAGATCAAGAAGAGGAGCCTCCCCAGAAGGAAGCACCTGCTCAGAAAGAATTAACAGTGCAGAAAGTCATAGATAAAGGTAAGGGCCCTCTAAACAAACCTTTGCGGTCTAATGATCAAATTCCTTCCTCCTAAAAAGTAGTCATTCCCCCTAATACCAAGTCTGAGTCAAAATAAGTCAAACCCTCAGCTGAAAATAAAGAGTCAAAAGAGGTTGTAATAGAGAAGTCCCCCCCTGTTTTCAGTTTGCAAAAGGAACTTGAAAAAGTCGAAATCCCAGTTCCCCTAACTGAACTATTAAAGCAACCTGCATATCAATCCCAAGTCGCCTCTTTTATGATCCCTCCAGAAGCTGCACTCACCCCAGATAGCCTCCACCTTCAAGAAGAAAGACCCATGGTTGTTTTTGGTCCACATGTTGAGGAGTTAGATGCTTCTACCCCTCCCTTCTATGTGTCTCTAGTGATTCATGACTTGTTATTACATAACTGTATGTTAGATTCTGGAGCTTCCCATAATCTACTACCTTTGTTAGTCATGGAACAACTGGGATTACAAATTACCCGTTCATACAAAGACTTCTATTCATTTGATTCCAAAAGAGTTAAGTGCTTGGGGATGATCAAGGATTTGGTGGTCAATTTGGCCCAAATCCCAGCAAAAAGTGTGGTAATGGACATCGTGGTGGCTGAAATCCCAACTCGTTTTGGTATGTTGCTATCAAGGTCCTAGGGAACAAAAATTGGTGGGTCTATTAAATTGGATTTAACATATGACACTATCCCAGTTTTTGGTGGCCAAGAGAAGAGGTTGTACAAGGAAACTAGATTTGTCAAGATGATGACCAAGGCTGACAACTCTCTAAATTCACCGGTCTATAGTAAAGAAGGAGATTTCTCATGCTTGATGCTAGAAGAGGATCAATATTATGCTCATGAACCATCCTTCTGTCAGATCAAGACTGAGCAGCCCTCAGAGAGCCATGAAGCAGGAATCTAAACACTTCAGTTTGATGGAGCAAATTCAAAAGAAGGTAATGGAGCTGGAATATTATTGATTTCTCCTACAGGAAAATGGGTTCCATTGTCTTTCAAGCTAGAATATGAAGCTACTAATAATGTTGCTGAATATGAAGCACTTCTGTTAGGATTGTAGATAGCTAGGAGCATGAACATACAAATTTTAAAAGTTCTGGGAGATTTAGAACTGGTGGTAAGGCAAGTCAGGAACTAGTGTCAAACCAAACATCCTCAGCTAAGGGCTTATAGGAATGAATTTTGGGACATGGTGGAGAATTTTTTCCTGGAATTTAATATCCAGTTTATGCCTCGAGAACAGAATAGGAGGGTTGATTCCCTTGCTGTGGCTGCTAGAAAATTTCGTCCACCTCAGAACCCTCTTTTAAGATATGAAGTTGAGGTACGTTATTGACCATCAATCCCAGATAACATCAAGCACTGGCAGGTATTTGAATATGAAGAACATATGAAGAGATTCCTGGAAACAGTAGGGGAATTCTCCAATATGGATATTGATGCTAATGAAGAGGTTGAGTCTAAAGATAATTCAGAAATAAATTGGGAGAAGAAAGTGGCAGGGAATAAAGTGTTGCAGTTAAAGGGAAACATTATACCTAGAGGGTTGGTGCCTCTAGAAATATTATTTGACAAGAATGATATCCCACTGCAACCTGGAAAAGTGGTAGAAGAAAATCAGGTAGAAGACCTGAATCTTGGTACTGAGGCTAACCCCAAAATTGTAAAACTATCCAGGAAGATCCCTGGAGAATATAAAAAGTTATATCAGGAATTATTTCAGTCTTATAGAGATGTGTTTGCATGGTCCTATCAGGACTTGAAAATTTTTGATATCAGTATAATGCAACACAAAATTCCACTGAAGGGAGATGTAAAGCCTCATAAGCAGAAGCTCAGAAAAATAAATCCCTTGTTGCTTCCCTCTATTGAGAAGGAAATCAAGAAGTTGTTAAAGGCCAAAATAATTGTGCCATTGAGGTACTCTGAATGGGTGGCAAACCTAGTCCCTGTCTGGAATAAGAATGGGGAAATAAGGTTGTGTGTGGATTTCAGAAATTTAAATAGAGAATCCTTAAAGGATAACTATCCATTGCCTAAGATGGATTACATCCTGCAGAAGGTGGTTGTGTTAAGCCCCTATATTAATAGTGTAGCCCCTTATTATGTTAGTGTAGCCCCCCTTATTGTTATTATTGTACCCCTGTAACCCCCATATTGTTATTATTGTGCCCTTACATTATTATTGTTAGGTCGGCTAGGATTACATTGTGGCCCACTAGGATTACATTATGGCCCCATGGACTCCTATATATATAGAAAGGAGGTTTTGTAAATTGTATCATCCAAGAATTGTTCATTTATGTAATGTATTGGAGGTTTCCCCCTCGAAGTGGCTTATTTCTAAGGCATTGATATCTTTTTTCTTCTATTTTTGGAGCTGGTTACACAACATTTGGTATCAGAGCTTTGGATTCTAGGGTTTCGCTGCTCCAAACAGGTCATCGTGGAATTTTTGCTATAACTTGTTTTCTACGAAGTTTCAGAAGCTGAAATTTTTAGGGTGCGAAGCCGAAATCCTTAGGAAGCTTGTCTAAAAATTTCAGATCTTGGTTTGCAATATTTTCAGAGATATGATCTATGGAAGTTAGGTCTTTTGTTAGGCTCCTAAATAGGTCATCGTAGAATTTGCGCTATAAATTTTTTTCTACGAAGGCTCAGAATCTAAAATTCATATGGTGTGAAGCTGAAATCCTGAGGTAATTCGTCAAAAAATGTCAGAGCTTGGTTCGTAATATTTTCGGAGATATCATCTGTGGAAGTTAGTTATTTTTTCAAGGTCCTAAACAGGTCATCGTGGCATTTTCACTATAAATTTGTTTCTACGAAGGTTCAGAATCTGAAATTCATATGGTACGAAGATGAAATCCTGAGGAAAGTCGTCAAAAAATTTCAGAGCTTGGTTCACAATATTTTTGGAGATATGATCTGTGGAAGGTAGTGCTTTTTAAGGCTCCTGAATTGCATCTCAAAGAGGTGATCGTGGGAAAAGTTCAATAAATCTCTCTGGGCATCGGATTGGAGTTTTGTAAAAATTGGTCACAAGTACACAAACTTTATTTTCTTGGCTATCAATTTCAGAGACAAAGGATGAAACAGTGAAACGTGGCAAGTCGTACAAGTTCGCTCTACTGAACCAGTCCATAATTAGGTCATTGTGGGAGATTGGACACAAATTTATCTTGGAGAATCCAAATCAAGTCAGACCTGTGACATTCAAAAGAGAATTCAGAGGGATACTTCAGTGCTGAATTTCAGATATTGAAGATCCACAATCACAGAGATAATACAATTTCAATATCGAGCTCCTCAAAGCAACTAAAAGGTGTGTATTTGTTTTCCGAATTACATAAGTCTTGTTTGAAGAATCAAGTTGAATTGATTCCAAGGGCATATTGAAGAATTTTTGTCAGTAATGGGTTCTATTATGCCTCCAAAAAATAATTCCATATTGATTAAGCCCTCAGAAAGCTATACTATGACGCATGAGGAGGAAGAATTGAAATATGAGATATCAAAATTATGGTACCAAGTGCAACAAATTTTGATCTTACGAAGAGCAACCGAAGATGACATAGATGGTTTAAAAGAAAAAATGGAGGCTAATTTGGATGGTTTGAAGCATCAAATAAAATCTATTATGGATGATAAAGTAGTGGAATATCACAATGAGCATCAACAACAAGTTCTCCAACTCTCAAAGGATAACCTAACTTTGGTGCAAAATCTAATGAAACAACCGGAAGATCAATATCACATCGAAAGAAGTTATGAAGCAGTCACAGAAACAAGAACTCGACAAGTAAAATCAATTTCAAATTATCTCAGCAAGTGGAAGAAATTTCCTGTAGAAGATTCCACATGGGATGATAAGAATTTTATACAGAAGCATCAAGAAATAATCAAGCGTTGAGGACAACACTTGTTTGAAGGAGAAGGGAATGTTAAGCCCCTATATTAATAGTGTAGTCCCTTATTATGTTAGTCTAACCCCCCTTATCATTATTATTGTACCCCTGTAACCCCCATATTGTTATTATTGTGCCCTTACATTATTATTGTTAGGTCGACTAGGATTACATTGTGGCCCCATGGACTCCTATATATATAGAAAGGAGGTTTTGTCATTGGTATCATCCAAGAATTGTTCATTTATGTAATGTATTGGAGGTTTCCCCCTTGAAGTGGCTTATTTCTAAGGCGTTGATATCTTTTTTCTTCTATTTTTGGAGCTGGTTACACAACAGGTTGGAGCTTCTAGGATGTCAATGATGGATGGATTCTCTGGTTATAACCAGGTGGCTGTACTTCCAGAAGATCAAAAGAAGACTGCTTTCACCACACCATGGGGTACATTTATGTATGCCAGGATGCCTTTTGGATTGATTAATGAAAGGGCCACTTTTCAGAGGGAAATGGACATTGCTTTTGTTGGGGAGCAAGATAAATTTCTAGTAGTCTACCTTGATGATATCACTATATTTTCACAGAATGATACTGAGCACATTGAGCATCTGCGCAGAACCTTTGAGAAATGTAGAAGGTATGGTCTCTCTCTAAATCCTCAAAAGTATTTATTTGCATTAGAAGAGGGTAAACTTTTGCGACACATTGTGACTGAAGATGGGGTGAAGATAGATCCTAAGAGGGTTGAGGTTATAAATGGTATTGATCTTCCCAGAAATAAGAAGGAAGTGCAAGTATTCCTAGGGCATATTAATTTCCTGAGAAGGTTTATTCCTAACTATGCTGAAATAGTTAGACATATAACAGACATGCTGAAGAAAGATAATGAGGTTAAATGGTCCCAGAAATCACGAGAGGCATTTATCAGGATAAAAAATGATTTTGCAGAAGCCCCTGTGCTAGTTGGGCCAGATTACGCTAAACCTTTCATGATATTTTATTTTGCATCACCTCATACAATAGCAAGAGTATTATTGCAGAAAAATGAGGAAGGGTATGAGCATCCCATTGCCTTCTTCAGTCAGGTGCTCCTTGATGCAGAATTAAAGTATAACATATTAGAAAAGCAAGCATACGCCCTAGTAAAATCCCTCAAAGCATTCTGCATGTATATCTTACAATCCCATATCACTACATCTGTGCTTACAACTGCTGTAAAATATATTCTTATTCAGGGGGATAGTGAAGGAAAAAGGGGGAAGTGCATTGCCAAGATACAGGAGTATGAATTAGACATCCGCCCTACTAAGCTGATCAAAGGACAAGGGTTGGACAAGATCCTGTCTGAATCAAATTATCAAGCTTTGGGTATAAACTTGTCCATAATAGAAAGTGAGGTATTTGAGGAGAAAGAAGAGCGACGGGGAGTCGGAGTAGCTACTCCAGAAACACATATAAAGTACCTCACCAGTCAGTGGTACAAAGAGATATTAGAATATCTCCTCACACTCAGTTTCCCTCCAAGATGTGATAAAGCTAAATACAGAATGCTAAGATTGAAATCACAGAAGTACATATTCACCAATGGCTGGCTATACTGGTGAGATCCCTCAGGTATCTTACTCCTGTGTCTTATTGAGGATGAATTAGTGAGTATTATAGCTGAATTTCATGAAGGAATCTGTGGGGGTCACTACAGCTGGAGGTCCACTGCTCACAAGATCCTGAAGGCTGGTTTTTATTGGCCCAAGCTTTTTGGAGATGTTTTTGCCTAGGTAAGAGCTTGTGAAAAGTGTCAAAAATTTGTTGAAAGGTAGAAGTTGGCACCTCTGCCCATGATTCCTGTGCATGTGGAAGAACCATTCAAGCAATGGGGAATTGATTTTATAGGTGAAATACATCCTCCATCAAGTGGTCAGCATAAGTGGATTTTAACTACCACTGATTATTTCACAAAGTGGGTGGAAGCCATACCTGTGAGGAATGCCACAGATACTGTGATAATAAAATTCATGGAAGAAAACATCATATCTAGGTTTGGATGCCCTACCAGAATAGTGACTAATGCACATGCCTTCAAGTCTACAAAGTTTGTAAGCTTTTGTTAGCAGTATAACATCACACTAAGTCACTCTACAGCCTATTATCCACAAGGAAATGCCTTAGCAGAATCTTCCAATAAAACCCTAGTAAGGGCATTGAAGAAGGCTATAAATGAAAATCAGAGAAATTGGGATTCCCAATTGAAATTTTCTCTGTGGGCCAATAGAATTACCAGCAAGAGAGAAATTGGGAAATCCCAAAATGAACTTGTATATGGGAGGGCAATAGTATTTCCTATTCAATTAGCCCTACCAGTAGCCCGATTCATGTAGGAAAATCAAGAAGAGCCTGATGATATGATCAAGAGAATAAACTAGCTGGTGGAATTGGAAGAAACACACAATCAGGTGAATCAAAGGATGATAGAGTATCAAGAGAAGATGAAATACCTTTTTGATTAGCATGCTAAGGACCGGAATTTGCATATTGTTAATCTAGTGCTCAGGTGGGATATCTGGAGGGATGAAAAAGGAAAACATGGTAAATTCGATCCTCTTTGGTTCGGTCCTTTCAAGATTGTGGAGCAGGGAGGTAACAATACTTTCAAGTTGGAAAATTTACAGGGTGAATTGCTTGATGCCCCTGTAAATGGTCAGTTTCTTAAACCCTACTTCCAATTCTGATGCAGGCAAGGAAAGCCTGGTGTATTATACTATATATTAGTTTTCTGTTTCATCCTTATTTGAATAATGTGGGTGTCGTGATGAATCATGAAAAGAAAATGGAAGTGCTGAAGAGCAGTGTCCGCATAGAAGTTTTACCTATGGTCTACGAAGTTCTCAACATTCCCAGGATGAATGTGCCATCCCCAGGTGGAGCCAATGTTGATCATGTCAGCATTCTGTTATATTTCGTTAAATTATGACAAAAAATCCCCTTTAAAACCCCTCTGTTTGGCCTAAAAAAAATATTTTTCCGCCTATCGTTCCCCTCTTCTTAACTCAAATTACATTATAAAAGGCCGAAAACCCACATTTGAAAATATATAAGGCCTAGCCCCTTCGGCCCTACCCCCCTCTATCTTTTCCTCCACGTAACCTGGGTGTTAGACCAAGCCGCAGCCCGAAAGGTACTTATCAAATGAATATCGGGCGCGTTCATAACCGTCGATCTATACGCGTTCATAACCGTCTATCTATACAGATCGGATGGCGTTCGTTCATCTCTGCTACACTCGTAGCCTACCTGCCTACCATCTGATCAAACCTTAAAATCAACGGCCCAGAGTCTATTTGTCTCGGTGGTCCCCGCCCCACGTCCACTGCTCAAAAACTGCTCGGTATCTATCGCACCGCCTTTCGGAGGCGGGCGATATTTCTAAATTCGGAGCAATTCCATACATCGCTTGCCGCGTGTCCCCGTGTACGATTCCAAAATTGCCCTCCATCGCACGTTATTTTTCGGCAAAAGATACGGAGCGATATGCATTATAGTCGTTCGATCTTGGGGTCTCCATCCAACGGTCATCGCACTACTGAGATGCACGGGTGTTAATCCAAGTGTACAGTGCCCCTAGCCCATAGTCCATTGCCCTCCGACGCAGTTTTAGTCGTTGATCTCATCTTGAGATCGAATGGTCCAGATAATTTGCATGCTCCGTCATTGACTCGGTCTTCCTCCACGTCACCTGTTCCATGTGTGTGTCACATGTTTCCTCCTCTCGTTATATATTCCAGCCATAAGTCAAATTTTCATTGTTTTACGTTAAAAACCTCTGCCCGGTCCGTCCACCATTGTTCCACTAAATTTTTCATCGTCACCCCACATACTTCCGCCATTTCATCATGCCCCGTTGCTACAAAGTCATCCCCATTGCTTCGCCATCCCCATGCATTTTTTTTCTTCATGAGTTTGTGGGTTTTGTAGGTTTACAACAACGAAAGACTGTTGCGATTTATAGTCTTGATTTCAGTAGCAGAGCACATCAAAGGACGATTTTTCAGAGACTGTAATTATGGAGAAAGGCCTAAGAAGGGAAATCAATAAGAATTCCATTAAAGAAGCAGGGTTCAAATTTGTCAAACCCTGTCGAGCCATTCAAAGCACAGATTGAGCAGATGAAAACATTAATGGAGCGGTAGAGAAATATCAGCAAACGATCGAGGAATTCAACGTTCAGCATTGAAGATATTAAACCGTAATTTAGGGTTTAGAAGGCAGAAGATACCCCTCATAGATAAAATACCTAAAGGTTTTCTTTTTAGCACTATTTTCTTTTAGGAAAGGACATAATGTTTATGTGATTTTACTTCTTTGCCGTGTTCTTGGAGAGATTTCTACCGAGTGCATTTATTTCAGTTAGTAGGTCACAGAGTACAGACAACATTACAAATTCATCAGGAAGTATGGGCATGCACATTTCTGCCATTTTTTTTAATTAGGCAAATTAAATGTTCATCACCAACTCCCTTTTGGGGCTTTCTTGTTCTCCTATAAAGCTCCCAAAGAACAGATGATTAAAGGTTCCAGATTTTATCAGAAAATTATGCAGTGAAAGGCTTTTTGTATACATTTTGTAAAATTACTGTATGAAGGCTCAGAGCCCATAGGGTCTCAGTGAGGAGGAGTTCCATCTGTTAAAGAGGATTCTGGTCTTTGGTATTTCACAGTCTGTAACTTTATCTTATGTGTTATTTAAATAGATCATTTCATTTCATCCATCTTTATTGTATCATGTTTTGGAATGCGAGTGGCTCACTGATTTTTGGTATGGATTTATCCTAGTTGATACCCATGGTTAGATTAGTCAAGTGCTTTAAATATGGCTCATGCATGATATTATGTTCTACTATTCATCTAAATCGTATTTCTGCTATATTAGTTTCTTTGGGAGGGTGTTTTTAAAACGCTATTATTATGTATGGATTCTTAGATTTGTAAGCCCATGCATGGTGGTATTGTGTATCTGGATATCAACTCAATGTTAACTAGTATCTTCTCAATATTTCATTCACTACATACACCTTCTGATAACTTATTTCTATTAAGTATTTATGAATCGGCCCTCATTACAGTAAGCTGTCTCTGAATTGTCTGTTGCTTTTATATTGGATTTTTGCATATTGCCTCTGCAGTATTCCTTCCTCTGTGTCAGTTTCTGAAGGTCTTGGTCCCATTCAGATTAATATTCCTTGTTTTACAAGAGATAGCATGAGATCTTGTTATTTATAACTCTCCCTGTTATACCATGTGCTCCTTGCTATATAAGATGTCTTAGGCACTGGTCTATCCCAAATCTAGGCTATCTCTAGGAATGACAACAGTCCCAATTGGACCTTTTCTGTATGGCAGCTTCATTGAGTCACCCTTGTTTAGAGAATTTGAGTTGAGTCATCATCACATTCATGGAGTCTATCCTGAGTCCCTTTGTATCCCGCTATAGTCATCCATCCTTCATTTCTTGGTTCCTCTCTTGTGTCACACATTATGGCCTTCAGTCCTAATATCCCCTATCCCTTATGATATTCTATCAGTCGTTGCTAGGTCATCCATGCCCTTTATGCTCTAGCAAGGGAAGTCATCTGCCCGCTACTTAGTACCCCCCATTTCATCATCATCCCTGTTGTCAGCCTCTCAGTCACTCTACTATTTTATCTCATGCCTTAGTTGAGGATCCCTTATTGCCTCACCTATGGCAGACCTCTTTCTATTGACATCAGATCATTCATTCCAGAAGACAAGACTAGAGGGTGGTGTACCTTGGTTCCATCTTCCACTCTTGTTCGGTGCCTCAGATCAAGAAAAGGGACTCCTTCTTTCCATTTGACTTGATTTCTTCTCAGCTCCAGCTCCTTTTCAACATGATCGAGATCTGTATACTTGATGGTTCAGTGATGTAGCAGCTGATACTGGCGATTCCAGGGTGTATGTGAGATGTTTCAACCCTCATGAGGGGGTGGCCCTACAGGTATCCCTCCACATGCCTGGATGACCTCTTCATTATAGCCTTTCATGCAGCTCCATATATTTGATGATGTCAGCCTCAGCCGCTTGCAGTACATTTTTGTTTTCATGTATCAGTCAGATTTTCAGAGCCCTTTCCTGTTTACAGGGGAATTTGGGTTGTATTTGTATCTCATGTACTCAAATATTATTGTATAAGTCCTCGTTGTTATCCCAGGCACAATATGTATGTGGGATTCATTATCATGTTTTTACTTGGCTCATGTTTATGCCAGCATGTACTATATTGTTCAATTCCTTGTTTACTGGATGCATTATTCTTTGTAATTTATGTCGATGGGCATAGGTATGCCTCCCTCGCTGCCTATAGCATAGGTACTCACTCATAAAAGATACCTGTCACACGTATAAGTCTCGCCTCCTCAGGGTCTATTCCTCTAGCGCTTTGTTCTACCTTAGATTTCTCTCTCTTTGACTTCCCCTTCAGTGTCTATTGATTGAGTTCTTACAACGTACTTTGGTCATACAATTAGCTCCTGATGCTCACACGCTGGGGGGCAATCTGTTACACCATTTCTTGGTCATCTAACCTATTACTATTAGATGGACCTAAGTACACAATGTAAGACCAATTTTACCCTAAGTAAAATTGCTTTCACTATGAAAATTAACTTAGTAAACCACCTTTATTAAGTTGTTTATTGTCTAAATAGGAAACCCCATGAGGAAATATTAAATAAATCCACATTTTTTTTATTTTCCTCGAGGAATAATTAGTTAAACAGTAGTTTAATTAATATTCCTGGTCATATTTAACCTAAAACAGGAAAATTAATTGGATAAATTATTATTTATCTTATTATTTTCTAGGAATAATTATTTAAACCTTATTTAAATAATATTCCTTGTTAAATTTGACTAAATCATTCATTAATAATTAAATAAATAATTATTTATATGATTATTACTCAACCACATCCTTAAAATGATAAATAAATCATTTATTTATTTATTATTTACAAATAAAGGGATTTGACCCAAGTCAAATTCTTTTTCCCTCCAACAAATATAATAAAATATTACATAAAAGTTGGATCTCGATTTGGTTAATAATATTTTAACTATGCACCTGTTGGGAAAAATAATGAGAGGGGGGGGTGAATTAGTATTTAGTGCAGACTGAAATTTTTTTACTTTTCTTTCTCTAAAACCCATACACTACTTTAATGAACCCAAGTCGCGTATACACGCGGATATCCTTAATGAAACTTGCGTATTACCAGAGATCTCATTATGCAGATAATTCTTTACTTAGGTAATTGCATCATTCATTCATTATATGTTCAGTAAGAAGTAAACATGTGCAGTAATAATAGAATAAACCATCACACAAGCAACACACATGAACACTAGGATGTAAGGTGGAAACCCAATTCGGGAGAAAACCACCGCTTTCATCGTCTGTGTCTTCAATATTTATTATAAAGAAAACATCTTACAACCATGTACTAGCGTAGACTCATACCAGCATGCAGGTACCCACCTGCAGAAGGCTACAACCTTCTCTCATTTACCAGCCTCTCCTGGAAGGGAGCTACAACCCCTTGCTCTCGTTTACTAGCCTCTCCTGGAAGGGAGCTACAACACCCTACTCTCGTTTACCAACCTCTCCTGTAAGGGAGCTACTACCCCCTACTCTCATTTACTATCTACCACTAGAAGGGAGCTACAACCCCCTCACTAAAGGCTTCGACCCTCAGCACCATTGTGGACCACGTTTCATCAATTTTCATACTGGATCCAACAGCTTCCATAAAACACACCTTGTAGGCCACATTTCATCAGATTTTCAGACTGGACCCACTCCACACATTTAAGCTCAACATACATCAAACTAAAACTTATAATCCCATCATTTCATTTATTGAATCATCAACCAATCAACCAAAAATTTGATCTTCAATTAACATAATCATCAGCATATTCAACATTCAAACAACCCAGTTCTGTATGAATACATTATTGATAGATAACATTAAACCAGCAGAACAGATCAGACATTTCATTCCACATACTTCAGCAAAACCCTAGATTCCATACGCGCTTTTACTTCACTGAACTTGCATATATACGCCCTTTCACAGAAACAAACCTGCGTATACTTCTGCACATATTTCAGAGCCAACCTCACATTCCATATGCGCTTTTACTTCACTGAACCTACGTATATACGCACTTTCATAGAAACAAACCTGCGTATACTTCTGCACATATTTCAGAGCCAACCTCACATTCCATACGCGCTTTTGCTGAAGCCAACCTGTGTATGCATGCGCTTTTTATGAAGCGAACCTACGTATATATCTTCAAACTTTGTAGGGCTACGCAATTATTCAGAAAAAATAAATAGCTTAGATCTTACCCTTTACTTAAGGAAATATTTGCCTCATCTCTGATCTAAACATTCCATAAATAGATCTAGCAAATAAATAGTCATTTTAGATCTAGAGATCCCTCTTCATCATTTTCTTCATAGGTGCATTATTAATTCAGATCAATCAATAAACTGTTACCCTTCCATGTAGATATACTTCAAAGTGAAGTATTCATTAAAACCCAGACTTATGCACGCCTTGCACTATGATCTTCTTCTTCTTAAATAGATTTATCCTTTGTCAATACCATGAGTCAAAATCACACAACTACTAATGGTATTCCTGGAAGGGATCAAATATATATTCTAGTGCTCAATACAATGGGCCAATACCATGGTAAATTCCCTTGGTTTTATGAATTTAGAGCGCAAATAGGCATATGCTACTTGGTACGTACTTTTCCATGTACATACACTACTTTGCATTTACAAACCCGCGTATGCTTTGTGACATACCATTTTAATCATTGCTTTGGCCCTTATAGGAATTCCTTTCTTCTGTTACTCCTGAGCTGATCTATAGATACATCATCCTCACATATTTAACACATAGGTTGCTTATCATAGGCAACTCATCAAGCAGGTTTCCATCAAGAACAAATTCATCAAGTAGGTTGCCATCCAAAGACAACTCATCAAGTCAGTTTCCATCAAGGAAAACTTTATCTAGTAGGTTGCCATCAAAGACAACACATTGCATCATATTGCCAACAATCTTATTTCATCAAGTAGGTTGCCATCAAGGACAACACATTGCATCATATTGCCAACAATCTCCCCCTTTGGACTTGATGGCAACCATGATGGTGTTTGATGACCACAACAGATAGATACATTGATTATAACCTTTATTCAAACACCAGGATAATCTCCCCCTATTCAAACACCATGAAAATCTCCCCCTTTTACATCAAGGGCAAAGGGAGGCTCAAGACCAAAACAAGATTTTTCTTCTCATGTAGAAATAAGAGCTCTGTAGATCTGATGTGCATTGAACTTACCATGCTCCCCCTGAGTTCATGCTGAATCTTCAAACATATTTTTCAATGAATTTATGACCTTTCCTATCACAAAGGACTCATACTTACATCAAAGATCCAACCAAGTGGATTTACATATATGACTCAAGTACCCAACCAAGTGGGTTTACACATTTTGACTCAACTACCCAACCAAGTGGGTTTACAAGTTTGATCAAGTCCTTACATGACTGAATATTGCCATTTTTACATCATAGGTCTCATCATGACCTTTTCATCAAATTACAAATATGACTTTTTATGACCAATACCAAAAAGACCTCAAGAGAGACATCATATTTCAAAACCATCATAATTCCAACAATGCATTACTTTCCATATGACCAATGCTCCCCCTTATCTTGTGCATCCTGAACACTTTCAACAGCAAATCATCAATGCATCTTCATCATATATCAGAGAATGAAACATAAATATGAGAGTTGAAACATCACCAGAGATACCCAACAGCACCACAGTTGTGCTGAAGAATGTTGACCCAAAATTTTTTTCAGCACACACCCATACGCGGTTTTCTATGTATAAAATCATGTATATATGTGAGTGTCCTTCAAGAAATCCACGTATCCAATTTAATCTTCTGATTTTAAGTAGATCTGATCTTCTGAGAGGAAGAGACAATTCCCAGCTTCTGTCTGAGATATTTGAATGCTTCCCCGGAATATATGAGAGAAGAAAGATATGACAATGTAGCTATGTTTTCAAGTGTTGTGCAACAGTTGTAGCATAATCACATCAGTAACCAAGTCTTCAGGCTCTTTTGTATCATCAACATATTCTTCAAGAGGAATTATCATTCCAGAACAATCTTCTTTAATAGACAATATGTGTCAAACAATCATCCATGTGATCTGTTACCATCAAGATCTTCATGATTTATTTATTTCATAATCATGATGTAACATGTGTAGGAATTATGTCAATAATCATCAGCAACAAACTCTGCATGATCTATCCTTATCTCTGCATCATAAAACTTTCATCTCATCCATGTGTGAAAACAAAATATACTCTTCAACAAAAAGCAATTAGGGCTCATACATAATCTTATCATAAGAAACCATGTATCATGTCATCATCATTTTGAGCATGAGTATTACAAGAACTAAGGAATAAGCAGATACAATGCCAACAATGCAATCATTAGTAGTTAGACTAATGCTCCCCCTGAACCTGTGCTCCTGTTCTTGAGCCATCTCACTGTTTTCCTTAACAGAAAAGTATATGCTTCTGTCTCCAAAGGAACTCGTGTGTATACGCAGATTTAGTTCACAAAACCTGCGTATGGAAAGTGAAATACTAAAAATTTCACAACTTCATCTCCCCCTGAACTTATGCCACTTGTACCTGTCTTCTTCACATCAAATGCACTGTCAGAAATAAACATAACCAGAGTTACCAAACCAACCATGAGAATCACCATATATTTCTCCCCCTGTGACGATACATTACTAATCCCAAGAATGTATCTCACATTACTTCTGCAATCATTATGAGAAGTAAGCTATAGAAACAGATGACTGCAGTAGGATTATTATCCCCTACGTTTTTTACCGGTCCTCCTTCTTTTTCTAGTTTTTCTTGAAATTTCTTATTGTGTGCTGGAAATTATCCAATTTCTCAGATCTATTCATCCTGCATTCTTTTTCTACATGTCCATACTTGTTACAAGCATAACATCTTGCGTGACTAGAAAAGTAAGCATAGGGATCATAATGTTTTTTCTATTCTTTCTTCTATTGCAATCAGATACTTTATGACCATACTTGCTGCATGAAAAACAATATCCCTTAAAGAAACCTGAGTACCTTTCTGTGTAGAATCGGTTTGTTTGAGACTGAAACAATCTGCTTCTGCAATTGGCTGCAACATGCCCATAATTACGACATTTAAAGCATTCAACATTATTGATCAAAGGAGGAAATGATTTCTTTTGAGAGTTCATGATTGACAGTTGACCTATTGTTTCTTTCAACACATCAGGTTTTGCATTGATATCCTTTGAATCTTTAGCACTTCCCTGTGAACTAGATTCTCCTTTATCAGTTTCATGAAAACCAAGACCAAATTTAACAGAAGGAGACCTTTGACTACTAATAATATTGTCCAGAATCTTAGTGCTATCTTGAAACCTCAATAGTTTATCTTTTTCTTCTAATTTACCTTTCAAAATATTTACCTGAACCTCCAATCTTTGGCATTGCTTCTTCATACTTTCTTCAACCCTTCTTCCTTCTTCTACTTTATCATTTAATTTTAAAATCTCTTCTTTCAACCCATTTTCTTGTTCTTCAAATGTTTGTAGAAGTTATTCATTCTTCTTATTTGATTTTTCCAGATTTGATTTGAGAAAGATGATTTCTGCTTCAAGTCTTCTACTTTGATAGGTTGCTCTATCCTACAGATTTTGATACATTTCTATCTGTTCTTTCATTCTAGAGATTATCTCTTTGTAGATAGATTCTCTCTCATTAAATGATATTTTTTGATCTTCAACTTTAATCTTGAGAGCTTCTTCTAGATCCATAACATTACTTTCACTATCTTTACCATTGCATGCACAAGAAGGTGAATCACAAGAACAACATTCAATACCTGTTTTATCCTCTTCATTTTCTGGTGCACATGTTTTCTGAGATATCTCCTTTTGAGTAGCCTTATTCTTTTGCTTCCTTCCCATTGTGATGGAGCTCCTTCAAGCGATCAGGATCCTTCAGAAGGACCTGCTCTGATACCAATTGTTGGGAAAAATATTGAGAGGGGGGGGGGGGGTGAATCAATATTTAGTGTAGACTAAATTTTTTTTACTTTTCTTTCTCTAAAACCCATACGCTACTTTAATGAACCAAAGTTGCATATACACGGGGATATCCTTAATGAAACTTGAGTATTACCAGAGGTCTCATTATGCAGATAATTCTTTACTTAGATCATTGCATCATTCATTCATTAGATGTTCAGTAAGCAGTAAACATGTGCAGTAATAACAGAATAAACCATCACACATAAGCAACACACATGAACACCAGGATGTAAGGTGGAAACCCAATTCGGGAGAAAACCACCACTTTCGTCGTCTCTGTCTTCAATATTTATTATAAAGAAAACATCTTACAACCATGTACTGGCGCAGACTCATACCAGCACGCAGGAACCCACCTGTAGAAGGCTACAACCTTCTCTCATTTACCAGCCTCTCCTGGAAGGGAGCTACAACCCCTTGCTCTCGTTTACCAGCCTCTCCTAGAAGGGAGCTACAACCCCCTGCTCTCGTTTACCAGCCTCTCCTAGAAGGGAGCTACTACCCCCTGCTCTCATTTACCAGCTACCACTGGAAGGGAGCTACAACCCCCTCACTGAAGGCTTCGACCCTCAGCACCATTGCAGACCACATTTCATCAATTTTCATATTGGATCCAACAGCTTCCATACAACACACCTTGTAGGCCACTTTTCATCAGATTTTCAGACTGGACCCACTCCACACATTTAAGCTCAACATACATCAAACTGAAACTTATAACCCCATCAATTCATTTATTGAATCATCAACCAATCAACCAACAATTTGATCTTCAATTAACATAATCATCAGCATATTCAACATTCAAACAACCCAGATCTGTATGAATACATTATTGATAGATAACAGTAAACCAGCATAACAGATCAGACATTTCATTCCACATACTTCAGCAAAACCCTAGATTCCATACGCGCTTTTACTTCACTAAACCTGTGTATACTTATGCACATATTTCAGAGCCAACCTCACATTACATACGTGCTTTCACTTCACTGAACCTGTGTATATACGCGCTTTCATAGAAAAAAACTTGCATATACTTCTGCACATATTTTAGAGCCAACCTCACATTCCATACACGCTTTTGCTGAAGCCAACCTGTGTATGCATGCTCTCTTTATGAAGCAAACCTGCGTATATATCTTCAAACTTTGTAGGGCTGCACAATTCTTTAGAACAGATAAATAGCTCAGATCTTACCCTTCACTTCAGGAAATATTCGCCTCATCTCAGATCTAAACATTCCATAAACAGATCTAGAAAATACATAGTCATTTCAGATCTAGAGATCCCTCTTCATCATTTTCTTCATAGGTGCATTATTAATTCAGATCAATCAATAAACAGTTACCCTTCCATGCAGATATACTTCAAAGTGAAGTATTAATTAAAACCCAGACTTATGCATGCCTTGCACTGTGATCTTCTTCTCCTTAAATAGATTTAGCCTTTGTCAATACCATGAGTCAAAACCACACAACTACTAATGGTATTCCTGGACGGGATCAAATAGATATTCCAACTCTCAATACAATGGGCCAATACCATGGTAAATTCCCTTGGTTTTATGAATTTAGAGCACAAATAGGCATACGCTACTTGGTACGTAATTTTCCGCATACATACGCTACTTCGCCTTTACAAACCCGCGTATGTTTTGTGACATACCATTTTAGTCATTGCTCTGGCCCTTACAGAAATTCCTTTCTTATGTTACTCCTGAGCTGATCTATAGATACATCATCCTTACATATTTAACACATAGGTTGCTTATCATAGGCAACTCATCAAGCAGGTTTCCATCAAGAACAACTTCATCAAGTAGGTTTCCATCCAAAGACAACTCATCAAGTTAGTTTCCATCAAGGACAACTTCATCTAGTAGGTTGCCATCAAAGACAACACATTGCATCATATTGCCAACAATCTTATTTCATCAAGTAGGTTGCCATCAAGGACAACACATTGCATCATATTGCCAACAACACCAATATCTAGACTAACTCAATATTTTGTTATAAATAGAAGGGCTTTTCCATTCATTCACTACCATTTGTTGCCTAAATATCACTCTGGATCTATACTTTTGGTTTGACTTTGATCCACCATCATTGTCATATTTTTCTATCATTTTGCTTGTGAGCTCCCTTTGAGTTCCATTTTTGTCTGGGTTTTCTATACCATCAAGACAGAGGGATTTTAGATCTAAAGTGCTGAGGACTTACAAGAACCCATCCAATTGAGGAGAACTGGTAACATCCTTCTATGTTTTCCTCCCAGGTGCCATTAATACAAAATTCATTCAACATATTCTTGTCTTGTCTATTGGATTCATGGAGAAAATATTGTTTTTATTTACTGGTTAATGTATTTTGATGCATAGATCTCTATTTTTGCAGCATTTATCTTGGTCACCTAATTGCAGATCTAAAGATATTGTGTAATATTCCTATTTAGGAACAGCTCATGAATCATACACTAAAATATGCATTTTCAAAAAAAAATTCTTTATAACAAGAAAATAACTCTTTTATCCTTTATATCAAACAATATACAAACTAAATCCAAGATTTGAGCTGAAACAAATAAGACTAGGTGGCTTAAACATGTCTCCCACACCTAGTTATCTTCAAGAGAAGGCCCAATGACGGTTGCAACAAATTAAAATGCTCTATTGAAAGTGAAGAGAGCTATCAATGCATAAAATGTTCTAATAGACACTCAAAAATTTATTTCAAGTACAACAGAAACTCAGATCTGAATTTAGGATCCAAAAATTGGGGATAAGCAGTGATTTTGACCCTAAAATAGATGTATTCAGAAATATACGTAAAATTAAGGGAAATGGTGGGATTTTATTTCATATTAGGTCATGAGGGACCTATGCTCCAAATTTCAGATCAAACAAAGCATTATAGCTATGTTAAACAGTTCCTCCATCCCTGGAAATGCTTAAAAATGTTGATTTCCCATTACTTTGAGTATGCAGAAAATGGCTGAAGCATGTAGAGCGTAATTTCTGAATAAATTAGACAAAATATTTCTGAAACATCATATTTTAAGTTTATTATAATAGAGAATGAATAAAATAGAGATTCAGCTCCTTTTATACATCAAATAGATCACCTGGCAAGGGGATTTCATGAAAGAACAAGTACAAGTATCAGATCTGTAGAATATGGATCTGAAAAATGTAGAATCACTAAAAATCTGAGTATATGAGCTGAAATGTACAAAATTATAGAAGAGGGATGCAATAAAAACTTTCTGGAAGAAGGGATGGCCCTTCCTCAAGGAAATGAGCACCAAACTAGGGTAGAAACCCTGTTGCAGCAATGCACTGGAAAAATAATGCAATTTATAAAGTATATTGCATAGTTGATGTTGGAATTTCCTTTGGCCTGATGCCAAGATCTATAAATTAAGCTCAATTCTTCCTCACTAATATTTCAGAGAAAGGAATGCTCCCTTTTTTGCAAAACTAGATCTGGAAGTGGTGTTGAAAACCCCTCACTGCAACACCCAGCAACACAACAATTCCTGCCCAAAAGAAATAATGTTTTGATGGAGGAGGAAGCTTTGACTCAAGCCTAGATGTGAGGCATTTTAGAACATACTCCTTCAAGATCTCCTCAATGAAAGAGGAGGAATTCCTAAATAGGAAATTCCTCTCTCTCTAGCTAAACAGCCAAGAGAGTTTGAGTTGCTTAAGCAATCTCAAAATTGAGTTATCTTCAACTACCTTCCTTGTGGCCTTCCTCTTAATTTTATAAAATTAGGGCTTAGAAAACCCTAAACCACCTCCAATGAGTTAATCCTTTTCACATGAAGGGTCTCCATATAAAACTGTGTTGATCAATAAGGAGTTTCAATGCATCTAGACACTGCTGTGATTTGGTCCTGTTGACCTAGTCAACATTCTTCATTCCTTTTCAGACCTAAGTGTATTTTATTGAAATGGCCTATATTTTTCCATGTTCACATTGGGCATTGATTTATTTTTCTTATTAGGAGTTTTAGATTTCCTCCTTTATACTTTTATTCATGAGTTAAGCAAACTGAAATTAAAATGCAATATTCCCATTAGCTGCAAAAAATGGTAATATTACAATCTCCCCCGGATAAATGTTGCTTTCCCTCAATAAAATCTTATTGTAGATGCAAACCATCTTTTCCCCTCCAAAATGGCATCCACATAAGGACGGCTTCCTCCATATGCTGCAATAGGTCATGTATGTTTGGTTCCAAAGCTGTCTTCAACAAATGCATGAGATGACTTCCAACTATAAGGTTAGATGTCCTATTCTTATCATGAAGTAAAAAATGACAATTACATGATGTCCAACACCATCATAAACACATGAGAGACATAGAATAAAGTAGCTTCTTCCATAAAGGAAAAGCTTCATCAGGTAAGAACATTCCTCCATCCATGTTTTATGAACTTGATTAAGCATTGTTATGCTTTCATTCTTAGCCCTGTTGGCCTTATTGGATCCAAAATCCATCATTCTAGTGTTATGCAAAAGAATAAGGGAAGGAGTAATATGGGTAAACAAAGATATCAAACCATATTCTCCTAATAATAACCACCGGAGCAAGGCCCTTTTCTGCCATCCTCCATCTCCTCCATTTAAGGTGGGCAAGCCAAGCTTTCCAAAAGATGATGTACATGCCTCTCTTTGCTACAATTTATCTTTGATACATAAGGCATGAATCAACAAATGATGAGCTATGTGTGGTCACCATACTCATTTAAAAGAAACCAAAGCAAGAAGAGGTCTTGCTACCTTCTTTCCTCCTCATGTGTATCATGAAACCAAACCATACTAATGGACATATGATATGTCACATCAGCCCAATACAAAGTATCATCATCAATGCACATCATGAGATCGAGATGCCAAATTTTACACAATGAAAAAAAAATAGACATAGGAGATTTCATGTCATGGCCATACTCTCTCAAGTGAATAGAAATGGTACATGCCTTCTCTTGTTGCAACATAACAGTGAAATTCAAGGCATGATTCAGAAAATGATGAGCTATTGGGTAGTAACCATACTCACCCAAGAGCAGCCATAGCAATAAGGGATTTTGTAGCTTTCATTCCTTATCAATATGTGGATCATGGAGCAACAACAACACAATGATGGACATGTGAAATGTCTCATCAACATAGTACAAGAAAGCTCCCTCATACCACATCATGTGGCAGTCATCCCTCCTCCCAAGCCAAATTTCATGCATGAAACATACCTCCAACATAAATTCATGTGGATAAATGAGAGATATTTCAAACATGGGTAAATACATGGACATGAGATTTAACATGTGATGTCAAAACTCTCCTTTTAACAACCACATCAACCATGCTTCCTTTTCATATACTCTATCAATGATGCATAAAGCATGAGATTAGAGAATAAGAAGATTTGGGTAATGATCATGCTTATCCCAAAGAAACCAGTGTTGCCATGCCTCCTTATTCATTTCATGACCATTCTTCAAGGCATAGATCAGAGAAATAGGTGTCTTTGGAGAGTGATAAGATTCTCCCTGTTGTAACTCCTAGAGACAGTCTAGAGTTGTTATAGACCAGTGCCTAGGACATCTTATGAGGTGTAAAGAGCGGGGTATTTGAAACAGCGTGGAATCCTTTAACATGACAGAGCTCTTACACTACTTCCTTTGAAACAGAGAATAAACTAGAATGGAACCAGAACTTCGGACAGTTTGAAGTATTAGGAATAACACTGAACAAATGCAATGCTATATTCAGATACTACTGCATCAGACAATTTTAAGACAGGTCGCCATAATGAGGGCCAGATTCATGATATATGGTAGAGAAGGTATATATAAAGACGATTACAGAGATGTATAGCAAGAGGGAGATATCGGCTGTCAAATAGACGATACTAAGAAGAACTTCATGATATAGGATGGGCTTAAATAGATAAGAATCCATACATACCAAGAACTCCCGTCAATAACATTTCAATACAGCAAATATAGTTGAAATACGCATGAAATACAGGTGGAACAATATATTACTCCTGAGCCATTTAAAGTATCAAGCCGCTACTGATATAAGTATCAATACGATAAATTCATATCAAAAGACGAGGGACACTCGCATTCCAGGATGTAATACTTGAGACATGAACGTGAATGAATTGAACAATAGAGAAACACACTACCATACAACCATGTCCAGAATCCTTACTAAGGTGAAGCTTCTTATTATTGAGACCCAACGGGCTCTTCCGGGCAGTATCTGAACTTTCACAAAACATACACACAGGAAATTCTTACACAATCAATTTTTCTGAAGAAGTGGAACCTTGTTTTCTTCTTTTCCCCTGTATTATATAGGATTCCTTCTGCCTTTCAGCGAGAAGATATTTTCTGAAAATATCTCTCTCGCGTGAACAAAATTGTTAACAGTCATTGTCAAAACCACAAAATTGCATGATGGGGAAAACAGCCCTTCCATCATGCGTAACAGGCCCCGGGCCAAACTTAAAACAAAAACGTAGGCCAATGTCTGATGTAAAAGTAAAAATGCAAGAGTGGGGGAAAAACCACCCACTCGGAAATTTAAACAAAACATAACTGAATGAAAGTAAAAGGCCGTTTAGGCCATGTCATGAGTAAACATGAGGTGTCATGAGTGCTGCTGGGTCGAGGCTGTAGTAGACGCTGGAGGAGGCACGTCGGTGGAGGGACTAGCATGCTGAGTCAGGAACTGTGTCAACCTCTGCTGGCTATCTGGATTCGGTTCTGGCATCTCTGAGAGTCTCTCCACCCTGGTAAATGCTTCGCCGAGGGTGTGAATGTCTGCATTAGTTGGGAGCCGATACTTGATCATATGGAGGAGACTAAACTCCTTCTTGAGGATCGTGAAGATGGTAGTGGCCTTGAGCTGAGTTGCTTTGCCCATTTGAAGATCTGACCGATCCCTTTCTGTTTCTAGGAGTGGTGTGTATTGATCGGGGTGCATGAGTACAGCAGGGACGCTTGGTTCCCAACATGAAGGGAGGCCAGCTGTGATGATTTCATCCCACACCTTGTCGAACTGCTCCACAATGTTTGCTACTTGTTGGAGAACCCTCGAAGCTGCCAATCGAGCCTCCTCTTTCTCTATAATTTTCTGACATTCGTTGATTTCCATAAACCGACTAGGAATGCCATGTTTTACCACGTCATTTGCCCTTAGTGTATAGAGAAAGGATATGTAATTGCCGGCATGCCGAGCTCTATTAGGCAGATTATCCCCCGCCTCCTGCAACCTTCTATTTAGATAGGGAAGGGTAGACTTGAGTTCTCCTATCATCGTCAGGAACTCCCACGCTCAGTCACAGCTACGATTATATCCGACCAGATCAGGCTTCTGGCCTCGACCAGGGTGAGATTTCCCTTCGCTTTACTCTTCAACTCGGCAATGGTCTGTTGTTGCTCAGTCGTGGTCTTTTTTCCTTCCTCAACTTCTCTTTGCAACCCTTCAATTGTTCTGACCTTTTCGGCCAGGGCGCCCTCCAACTCTACCACCTTTTGCTTGGCTGTCGTTGTTTGCTTCTCCAACACTTCTATCTCAGCCATAGCTGTGGATAGTTGTGCTGTTGCTGAACCAGTCCCACTTGATGTTTCGGCTCCATGGAAACTGTGCGTGTTCCACCGGGTCTGCAGCTCAGTAGCTCTGCTCTCAAGCTCTTCAATCTTTTTAGCCAGTTTTTCCTTCTCCTCTCTTTCTCTGGAAAGTCTAGCAATCAGCTCGTTTTTCTCCTCCTCCACATGCACCAGTTCATCGGTCTGTACCGGATGTGAAGCTGGTATGCCAACCCGTTTCTTAGCCGCTGTAATGTCCTTCTGCAATTTGGCTATTACTGCAGCTTGCATTCCCTTCCCTCCTTCGTCTGAATTTTTAATCTGCTCTTTAAGAATGCGCACCTGATGTGCGTTGGCACGACAAGCACTCTGTTCTGGTGAAAAAGAGTCCCTCAGGTTTTCGTATTTCTGCTCTGTCTTCCTTAGGGCAAGGGTGATCTGTGAAAGCTTATCTTTCATCATGTCGCAGATTGTTTGGAACAGGTCATTCAGGTCCTGTACCGGAAACTTCTTCATATCGACAACCAATTCAAGCACCTTATAACTTGGAACATCTGAATTCGGGTCCAGGATAGCCTCGGTCATAGATAGTACCAGGTCTTCGGTGTCTGCATTGACCGAAGCAGAGAGTCTGGTGTGATATTTCTCAACGAAACCTCCTAATTCAGCCCTGTATTTGTCTCGGACAGCTTTATTTGTCAGCTCCCTTTCTTTTGTCTTGGAAGAAGGAGGCTCGACGATGGCCTGAGTGACTTCAGTGTAGTCAGAGGAGGCAACGCTGTCTCTTAGAACCACTATTCCTGCCTTGCCTTTATCAAACTCCCCGAATTTCGTAAAGGGCTCCAAAATTATCCCTTCCCCGATGACCTCAGCTTCACTAGTGGCCACCTTTTGCCTCTTGGGTGGTGGTGCTCCGGAAGTACCAGCTTCCTGCTCATTGCCCCCTTTATTCACTTCTTCTTCTCCTCCTGTAGCAGACGAGTCCGTCTCCATCTGCGAAAACATAGGCCAGACTTCAAGATTAGCCCTCCACTCCAGAAATGGCCTGGACTCATGAATGTAGGGCGCAGACCTGTTTCTCTTTCTTTTATTTGATATAATTTCCCGTGGGTCATAAGCCCAACTATCCCCTAATTTCAGGTCCATGTTCTGCAACATTTTTTCAACAATTGGGAGGGCATATCTAGATTTTACCACAAAGGGGCCAATATTGTCAGGCAGCTTCAAGATGTAGCCTTTCTTAGCGGGGACGAAATGGAGCTGGTCAGCCTTGAGGGCTTGCCGGATGTACTCAAGGGCGTAGACTCGTCGGACAGGAAAAGCTGGAAGCCTGTAGGGGGCTACTTCGGCTCCATAGACACGGATTTCAGTATACTCTTCTGATAGGAACCAATCGCCGGTACACTGGTACTTCCCAGCCTGTAACCAGCACTTCATCTCTGGGAAAACCCTAGGGGAAGGGGCGTCATGAATGATGGTATAAGCAATGGACATGAAGGTATTCACGAAACTGACATAACCTTCTCCCCTAGGCAACTGACGAACAGAGCAATTCCAGTCGAAGACTGGCCTGGGCTGGGAATTTTCAGAATACATCCTGTCCAGCCCCAAATGATTGAACTTATCAGCGTGCTGGAACAGGAAGAGGTAAAACACCAATGAGCAAAAACGGAATTTTCGGGCTTGAGCGAGCTCTCGAAATTGGGTCCGGATGGTAAAGGAAAGGAAACCTGGAATGTCCAGTGTAACCCCATTTTGTGTCATAAGCCACAAAAATCGAATGCATACTGAAGAAATGTCTTCAGGGCTCCCTACCCCCAGGAGGCCGGCGATGAGGGACAGAACAGGTCGGACTTCTTCAGCGAACAGACTCAATGGGAACGGCTCCAATGGGGGTAAGGCTGTTTCCTGATCAATGGTTATGGCGGCTATAAAGGCACGGCGGGCTTCCCTCGACAGCTTATTGAACTGTGCGAGCAAGGTTTCATCTTTGAAACTGAAGTAGGCATCGCTGGAAGGGAAACGGAGGGCCTGCCTGATAACATCGGGAGAAAGGGAAAAAATTATGTTACCCTGAGGAGAAATGAAAGCATCCCGATGTGAATCGTAGGAATCTCTGAGCCAGACAATAAAATCGACACAGGAATGGACTTTGGGGGTGATGTGGTGATAGAAGCCGGACGCGACAACTCGGAAACGATCAGCACTTTTACAGTGGCGGCCAAACAGTAGGGGCTTGATACTCCGTATGTCGAAAGGGTATTTCGGGTCACAGATACCCGCCTGCAAGTCACGAAGGGGTTCAAAACCAGGAGGGTTTCTAGACTCATGGAGTTGGGGAGTTTCAGGTTCGTTTTTCTTGGGCGTTCCTCTCCCCATGGCAGCTATTCAACAATTTGGAAAAGAGAGAAAGGAAAAAGATGGAAAAACGGAAAATGGATTACCTGAACAGAGGGTGACAATGCTTGGGAAAGCGATGAGGGGAACCATGACAGTGACTTGGACAAACCTGGCGTTCTTCCCTACTCGGTATTCGCCGTAGAAAACTACCTGAAACGATTTACCAGAGAGAAATACGGGGTTTTTTACCATTCGGGCGGACTGTTTAGGTTAAAAGGCGAAAAAGTAAGAGAACAGAGGGCAAGTGTCGTAAGGACACTGACACTGAGACACGTGGCGCGTGGGGATTGGGTAAATCAGGATGTAGGTGAGCGCCTCGTGTCGGGTTAAAAGTTGGTACGGGCCTTAGTACCAGCTGTCCTAATAGACTTACCTTACCGTTATTCCATATGCGGTATCCAATTTTTACCATGTAGGACTTCCCCTTTGCCGGACCAACACTTATCTTCCTCACCTGCGTGGGCCCACCTTAACTCCGCCACGAGACAGCGTCCCGCGGCCTAACCTTGTCATTCTTTCTCCGCCATGAAGTCTTACCACGCCACGTGTCGCAAGTCCGCGGGGGTAAGGGCCTCGTCCCTTCCCCACAGCTCGACCCCCTCGGACTTACTACGTACGCTGCCGTGTATGACTCGAGGCCTTTTCAAATACATGGGTTAACATACAATGCCGTGTTCCCTTTACTTGGTATTTGATGTTCGTATATCATTCCGCCTATCACCGCTTAGTACTATTTATCTATTGGTTTCAATGTATGTGCGCTTCACCACCTTTTCTCTTTTCGGCCTGATTTGATTTAACACTTGCCACTTGATATAAAACTTTATTGTGACCTGTTCGTCCTTTTGGTACTTCCGTGGCTATTGCTAAGAATTGAACAACATTGGCTCCACCTGGGGACGGCACGTTTGTCCCTGAACGTGTCGAGAACTACGCAGACCGCCTGTATATCTTCTTTGAACAACACTTTTCAGTTTCTAGAGCTGTGCCCTGTACAGATCGTCATGACACATGCATAATCTATGATAAGAAAATGAAAAACAGCAACTAATATACAATATAATACAGTCAGGCTTTTTCAGCCTTCTTCAGAATTGGAAATATGGTTTGAGGAATTGCCCGTTTACAGGGGCTTCCAACAGATCTCCCTGTAAATTCTCCAGCTTAAATGTATTATTTCCTCCCTGCTCTGCAATCTTGAAGGGGCCGAACCATAGGGGGTCAAATTTACCATGCTTACCCTTATCGGCCCTTCGTACATCCCACCTGAGAACTAAGTCTCCCACCTGCAGCTTTCTATCTTTTGTATGCTGGTCAAACAATTCTTTCATCCTCTCCTGATAATCCACCAGCTTCTGGTTCACCTGAATACGCGTTTCTTCCAGTTCAATCAACTGATTGACTCTTCTGGTCATGCCATTTGCTTCTTCCTGAGTCTCCTGCATGAAACGAGCCACAGGTAGAGCCAGCTGTATGGGGAATACAGCTGCTCGTCCGTATACTAGTTCATAAGGCGACTTTCCTGTTGCCCTTTTACTGGTTATCCTGTTTGCCCACAGAGCAAACTTCAGTTGAGAGTCCCAATTTCTCTGGTTCTCATTTATTGTCTTCTTCAGTGCTCTGACCAGCGTTTTGTTGGATGACTCGGCAAGACCATTTCCCTGGGGGTAGTAAGCTGTGGAGTGACCCAGGGTGATGTTGTATTGTTTACAAAAATTCACCATCTTAGCAGATTTGAAAGCCTGAGCATTGTCTGTGACTATTCTGGCAGGACATCCAAACCTTGAGATGATGTTCTCTTCTAGGAATTTTATGACCACTGTATCCGTGGCATTTCGTGCGGGGATGGCCTCCACCCACTTCGTGAAGTAATCTGTAGCAGTCAAAATCCATTTGTGCTGCCCACTGGAGGGTGGGTGGATCTCACCTATGAAGTCAATACCCCATTGCTTAAAAGGCTCATCAACGTGCACAGGAATCAGGAGTAGAGCTGCTAGCTTCTGTTTTTCAGCAAACTTTTGGCATTTGTCACATGCTCTGACCCAAGTGAAGACATCTCCAAATAGTTTAGGCCAGTAGAAACCAGCCTTCAAAATTTTTCTGAGCTGTGCTCCTCCAGCTATAATGCCCTCCACAGATCCCCTCATGGAATTCGGTTATGATGTCCCCTACCTCTCCTTCGATGAGACATAACAGCAGTATGCCTGAAGGATCTCTCCAATATAATTGACCGTTAGCTACGGCATACTTCTGAGATTTAAGCCTCAAGGCTCTGTATTTGGACTTATCACAGCTAGGTGGGCAGCTGAGCGTCAGGAGGTATTCAACAAGTTCTTTGTACCAGAGGCTAGTGAGGTACTTCATCTGTATTTTTTGAGTAGCCATTTCCACCTCTTGTCTCCCTGTATGTTCCTCGGATGCTTCACCTGCGATCATGGATAAGTGGATGCCCAGAGCTTGGTGGTTCGATTCTGATAAAATCTTCGCTAGCCCCTGTCCTTTAATTAACTTGGTGGGTCTTATGTCCAGGTCATATTCTTGTATCTTCGCAATCCACCTGCCCCTTCTTCCTTCACTGTCTCCCTGCACGAGGATGTCCTTAACTGCTGCTGTGGGTACAAAAGCAGTCACATGAGATTGTAAAATGTACATGCGAAATTCCGTTAAGGACTTTACCAGGGCATAAGCTTGCTTCTCAAGTATGTTGTATTTTAGCTCTGCATCATGAAGGACTTGACTAAAGAAAGCAATGGGTTGCTCATACCCATCTCCATTCTTCTGTAGGAGGACCCCTGCCACCGTGTGAGGTGATGCAAAAGAGAAAATCATGAAGGGCTCAGTGAAGTCGGGCTTTGCCAACACGGGAGCCTCAGCAAATGCAGTTTTGATCCTGGAAAAGGCCTGCCTTGAATCCGGTGCCCATTTTACCTCATTGTCCTTCTTTAACATATCTGTGATGTGTCTAACTATTTCGGCATAATTGGGAATGAATCTTCTGAGAAAATTGATCCGCCCTAGGAATACATGTACTTCTTTCTTGTTTCTGGGGAGAGATATACCGTTTATAGCTTCCACCCTTTTAGGATCGATTTTGACCCCATCTTTAGTTACTATATGTCCTAGGAGTTTACCCTCTTCTAATGAAAAAAAATATTTTTGAGGGTTAAGAGAGAGTCCATACCTCCTGCATTTCTCAAAGGTCTTCTGCAAATGCTGAACGTGCTCGACATCATCCTTTGAAAAGACTGTTATATCATCTAGGTACACCACCAGAAACTTATCCTGTTCTCCAACAAAGGTTATGTCCATCGCTCTCTGAAACGTAGCCCCTGCATTGATCAGTCCGAATGGCATCCTGGCATACATAAATGTCCCCCAGGGCGTGGTGAAGGCTGTCTTTTTCTGGTCCTCCGGGAATACAGCCACTTGATTATATCCCGAAAACCCATCCATCATGGACATTCTAGAGGCCCCTACCACCTTTTGCAGAATATGATCCATCTTTGGTAGTGGATAGTTGTCTTTTAGAGATGCCCTGTTCAGGTTTCTGAAATCCACACACAACCTGATTTCACCATTCTTCTTGCGTACTGGGACTAAATTGGCCACCCATTCATAATACCTTAGTGGCACTATAATTTTTGCTTTCAGTAACTTTTTTATTTCTTGCTCAATCGAGGGTAGCAACAGGGGATTAATCTGCCGGAGCTTTTGCTTGTGGGGTTTTGCGTCTGTCTTCAATGGAATTTTATGCTGCATCACACTGACATCAAAGGTTTTCAAATCTTGATATGACCAAGCAAAGACATCTTTGTAGGTTTGAAACATCTTCTGGTACGACTGTCTGTATTCATCTGAAACTTTCTTCGAGAGCTTCACAATATTTGGATCTTCTTTCGTACCCAGATTTAGATCTTCGACCTGATCCTCGGTCACCATTTTGTTTGGATGTAATGGGACATCATATTTATTGAACAGTTTCTCCAAAGGTACCAGTCCTCGGGGAATGACGTTCCCTTTCAGCTGCAGGAATCTGTGACCGGCTATTTTCTCTTCAAGCTTGTCCTCTGGGATGTCCGCGACTTCTTCTTCTTCACAGTTGTCAATCTCTAGATTGGAAAATTCCCCCACAGTCTCTAAAAACCTCTTCATATGCTCCTCATCTTCGAAGACCTGCCAGTGCTTGACATTATCAAGAATGGAAGGCCGGTATCTTACCTCAATTTCGTATCTCAGAAGAGGGTTCTGAGGTGGGCGGAATGTACTAGCAGCCACAGCCAAGGAGTCTGCCATTATGTTATGTTCCCTGGGCATAAACTGAATGTTAAATGCCAGAAAATAATTCTCCACAAGATCCCACACTTCGTTTCTGTAGGCCCTTAGCCTCGGATGCTTCGCTTGACACTGATTTTTCACTTGCCTCACCACCAACTCTGAGTCTCCCATCACCTTTAGACTCTGTATCTTCATGCTTTTATGTTTGCAACCCCAGTATGAGTGCCTCGTACTCAGCCACATTATTCGTGGCCTCATATTCTAATTTAAAGGACAGGGGGACCCATTGACCCATAGGTGATATAAGCAACACTCCAGCCCCGTTCCCTTCTCTGGAATTTGCTCCATCAAAGTGGAGTGTCTAGATGTCAGATTCATGGTCCTGCTCTGATAACTCAGTCTTTATCTGGCAAAATGAAGGTTCATGAGCATATTCCTGATCCTCCTCCAACATCAGACAGGGAAAATCTCCATCTCTGCTGTAAACTGGGGAGTTCACTGAATCCCCTGCTTTTGTGACTGTCTTGACAAATCTAGTCTCTCGGTACAACCTCCTTTCTTGACCACCAAAGACAGGAATGGTGGCGTACGACAGATCCAACTTGATCGATCCTCCAATTCTAGTCCCCCAAGACCTTGACAATAGCATACCAAAGCGGGCTGGGATGTCAGCCACTACGATATCCATTACCACACTCTTGGCAGGAATCTGAGCCAAGGTGACTGCTAGGTCCTTGATCATGCCCAAGCACTTCACTCTTTTGGAGTCAAAGGAGTAAAGATCTTTATAGGGGCGGGTGATTTGGAGACCCAATTGTTCCATGACAGACAGGGGCATCAAATTGTGGGACGCTCCTGAATCTAACATACAGTTATGCAATAGTAGATCGTGGATTACTAGAGATACATAGAAAGGGGGGGTGGAGGGATCTAATTCCTCAACATGGGGGCCAAACACTACCATGGGTCTTTCTTCTTGTAAGTTTAGACTGTCCGAAATGTGTGAGACTTCAGGAGCTGAAATGAAAGAGGAGACTTGTGACTGATATGCAGGCTGCTTCAATAATTCAGACAGAGGGACAGGTATTTTAACTTTTTCAAGTTCCTTTTGCAAACTGAAGGCAGATGAGGGCTTTTCTATTGGGACTTCCTTTTCTTTTGACTCTTTGTTTGGCACGGTAGACTTAACTTCTTTAACTGGGGTTTTATTTACAGGAGACACAGCTACTTGAGAGGAGGAAGGCATATGACTATCATCTTGCAGAGGTAGGTAAAGGGACTTCTTACCTTTGTCCGGAGATTCTTGGGCATTGGCCTCTTTCTGTGCAGGTGCTGACCTCTGGGGTGCGTCTTCCTCTTCATCTTGAATGCGGGTCCTTTTCCTGGAGGACCTGAGGTCATATTTCCTGTTAAACTGAGCTTGCATGAAATCAACAAACTGTTTGCAGTAGTCATCGATTTCTGGCTCTTCGGCATCCTCGTTATTCTTTGCTTCTGAGTGAGGTTGCAGTGCATCTTCCTCACTTCCTTGCACAGGGCACTCTATGTCATCACCGTCTGAGAAAACAGGACATGTTTCATCTTGCTCATAAGAGGAGTCTTCATGGGAAGCCTCCATTTGTCCTTCCAAGTACAAAGGGTGCGGTACTTGGTCTTGTTGCTCTTTCTGTCCCCTCTGCAGTATCTGCAAGGGTGGTTTCCTGTATTGAGGATTGAACCCTCTGTTTGGAGCATTCTGAAAGTTCTTTGGTGGAGAACTTTTAGCTTCCATCTCTAGCTTGACCAACTTGCTAGAGAGGTTCTTGATCATTTTATTCATCTCTTCGATCTTATCATTTGCTGAGTCTCTGTCTTGACTTGAAGTAGACACTTCTTCTTTACCTCTCCTTCTTGTATCATGTTCCTGCTTTACTTTGGTCTTACCAGTCAAGACAAAGTTAGCTTCTATTTCCAATGCATCAGTCTGTGCATCATCCAGAGTGGCTGGTTTTCTCTCCCTCAGTGAGAAACCAAACTCGGAATCAAATGCTGCCACGAAAACAACCTTGGCAGCGGTCTGATGGGGCTTCATCTCAGCTGGGAGGCTGTAATACAATTTGTTAAACCGTCTGATGAACTCTGATACCCCTTCATTATGCTTCTTTTTAAGGGTGTTGAACTCGGTTAAGGTATCCCCATGGTATTTCCTATCTCCCCACTTTTTCACGAAAGCTTCTTCCATAGCCTCCCAGGTGTTGATGGAATTAGCAGCGAGAGACTTAAACCATTTTCTAGCCTCTCCATCAAGGGACTGCATGAACAATCTCAGAACCACATCCAAATGTTCCACATTAAAGTTCTCTGCGAAAGAGCAGAAGATTTCAACATGCTTGTAGGCATCAACACCGTTCTCCCCATTGAATCTGGGTAGAATCTTCAAATAGTCTTGTGGCATGTCATTTAGAACTGCAGGCAGCTGTAAAGGGGCATACCTGTTTTTTTAAAAGCCAGGTATATTTGCCATTGGGGGAGGCGGAGGTAGAATAAGAGCTTGAGCAGTGAGTGGTGGAGGAGGTGGTGGGAGTTGAGTATGAATAATGATGGGGATGTAGTGAACAGCAACTTGAGAACTTGACGAGAAGGTAGGGCTGTCAACAACAGATACTTCAGTGACCTCTTTGACCTCTTAAACTTCCAGGGTAGGATGAAAAGAATAATGTGGAGTATAACTAGACTCAGCTTCGTCTTTGATAAAGACACCTTCTCGATAAGGGCTGTTTGAGTAATAACCAGTATCTCTTATAATGGGGTTAGAGCTTTGTATTTGGGCGACCTGAGAAGAGGAGGGCTGCAGATATGGAAAGTTTTCAAGGGAAAACTCTGGAATATCAGTATGAACTGGTGGCCTTTCTCTCCAGCCTCTTCTATGTAGGATTCGCTCTGGGTCAAACACAGAGGGTGTCCTTGAATGAGATGTATCTGACCTTAGGTGTGGCTTACGGGGAGCCAGGACTGCAAATATGTTTATCTGAAATATGAATGTGGAGTCGCCAAGGTGAGGTATGCACAACTCACAACTCTTCGTGCTCACCTAACTGAAGAGTGGACGGGTTTTGTCGAGGCCCAGGGACTTAAATTTCTTCAACTTCGTCCCCGGAAATGGCGCCAAAAAGATGTTGTAACTCCTAGAGACAGTCTAGAGTTGTTATAGACCAGTGCCTAGGACATCTTATGAGGTGTAAAGAGCGGGGTATTTGAAACAACGTTTAATCCTTTAACATGACAGTGCTCTTACACTACTTCCTTTGAAATAGAGAATAAACTAGAATGGAACCAGAACTTCGGACAGTTTGAAGTATTAGGAATAACACTGAACAAATGCAATGCTATATTCAGATACTACTGCATCAGACAATTTTAAGACAGGTCACCATAATCAGGGCCAGGTTCATGATATATTGTAGAGAAGGTATATATAAAAACGATTACAGAGATGTATAGCAAGAAGGAGATATCGGCTGTCAAATAGACGATACTAAGAAGAACTTCATGATATAGGATGGGCTTAAATAGCTAAGAATCCATACATACCAAGAACTCCCGTCAATAACATTTCAATACAGCCAATATAGTTGAAATACGCGTGAAATACAGGTGGAACAATATATTACTCCTGAGCCATTTAAAGTATCAAGCCGCTACTGATATAAGTATCAACACGATAAATTCATATCAAAAGACGAGGGACACTCGCATTCCAGGATGTAATACTAGAGACATGAACGTAAATGAATCGAACAATAGAGAAACACACACTACCATACGACCATGTCCAGAATCCTTACTAAGGTGAAGCTTCTTATTATTGAGACCCAACGGGCTCTTCCGGGCAGTATCTGAACTTTCACAAAACATACAAACAGGAAATTCTTACACGATCAATTTTTCTGAAGAAGTGGAACCCTGTTTTCTTCTTTTCCCTGTATTATATAGGATTCCTTCTGCCTTTCAGCGAGAAGATATTTTCTGAAAATATCTCTCTTCGCGTGAACAAAATTGTTAACAGTCATTGTCAAAACCACAAAATTGCATGATGGGGAAAACAGCCCTTCCATCATGCGTAACAGGCCCCGGGCCAAACTTAAGACAAAAACGTAGGCCAATGTCTGATGTAAAAGTAAAAACTGCAAGAGTGGGGGGAAAAACCACCCACTCGGAAATTTAAACAAAACATAACTGAATGAAAGTAAAAGGCCGTTTTAGGCCGTGTCATGAGTAAACATGAGGTGTCATGAGTGCTGCTGGGTCGAGGCTGTAGTAGACGCTGGAGGAGGCACGTCGGTGGAGGGACTAGCATGCTGAGTCAGGAACTGTGTCAACCTCTGCTGGCTATCTGGATTTGGTTCTGGCATCTCTGAGAGTCTCTCCACCCTGGTAAATGCTTCGCCGAGGGTGTGAATGTCTGCATTAGTTGGAAGCCGATACTTTATCATATGGAGGAGACTAAACTCCTTCTTGAGGATTGTGACGATGGTAGTGGCCTTGAGCTGAGTTGCTTTGCCCATTTGAAGATCTGACCGATCCCTTTCTGTTTCTAGGAGTGGTGTGTATTGATCGAGGTGCATGAGTACAGCAGGGGCGTTTGGTTCCCAACATGAAGGGAGGCCGGCTGTGATGATTTCATCCCACACCTTGTCGAACTGCTCCACAATGTCTGCTACCTGTTGGAGAACCCTCGAAGCTGCCAATCGAGCCTCCTCTTTCTCTATAATTTTCTGAAATTCGTTGATCTCCATAAACCGACTAGAAATGCCATGTTTTCCCACGTCATTTGCCCTTAGTGTATAGAGAAAGGATATGTAATTGCCGGCATGTCGAGCTCTATTAGGCAGATTATCCCCCGCCTCCTGCAACCTTCTATTTAGATAGGGAAGGGTAGACTTGAGTTCTCCTATCATCGTCAGGAACTCCCACTGCTCAGTCACAGCCACAATTATATCCGACCAGATCAGGCTTCTGGCCTCGACCAGGGTGAGATTTCCCTTCGCTTTACTCCTCAACTCGGCAATGGTCTGTTGTTGCTCAGTCGTGGTCTTTTTTCCTTCCTCAACTTCTCTTTGCAGCCCTTCAATTGTTCTGACCTTTTCGGCCAGGGCGCCCTCCAACTCTACCACCTTTTGCTTGGCTGTCGTTGTTTGCTTCTCCAACACTTCTATCTTCGTTCAGGCCTATGATAGTTGTGGCTGCCGTCGAACCAAACACTTGATGTTTCGTCGCATGGCAATCGGCATGTCCCACCGGTTCCAGCCTTCGCAGCTCGTTTCTCGTTTCAATCTTTTTTTGGCCGGGGCTTTTTCCTTCTCCTCTCTTTCTTCCGGAAATTATAGCACCGGCCCGTTTTTCTCCTCCTCCACATGCACCAGTTCATCGGTCTGTACCGGATGTGAAGCTGGTATGCCAGCCCGTTTCTTAGCCGCTGAAATGTCCTTCTGCAACTTGGCTATTACTGCAGCTTGCATTCCCTTCCCTCCTTCGTCTGAATTTCTAATCTGTTCGTTAAGAACGCGCACCTGATGTGCGTGGGCACGACAAGCACTCTGTTCTTCTGCAAAAGAGTCCCTCAGGTTTTCGTATTTCTGCTCTGTCTTCCTTAGGGCAAGGGTGATCTGCGAAAGCTTATCTTTCATCATGTCGCAGATTGTCTGGAACAGGTCAGTCAGGTCCTGTACCGGAACCTTCTTCATATCGACAGCCAATTCAAGCACCTTATAGCTAGGAACATCTGAATTCGGGTCCAGGATAGCCTCGGTCATAGACAGTACCAGGTCTTCGGTGTCTGCATTGACAGAAGCGGAGAGTCTGGTGTGATATTTCTCAACGAAACCTCCTAATTCGGCCCTGTATTTGTCTCGGACGGTTTTATTGGTCAGCTCCCTTTCTTTTGTCTTGGAAGGAGGAGGCTCGACGATGGCCTGAGTGACTTCAGTGTAGTCAGAGGAGGCAACGCTGTCTCTTAGAACCACTATTCCTGCCTTGCTTTTATCAAACTCCCCGAATTTCGTAAAGGGTTCCAAAATTATCCCTTCCCCGATGACCTCAGCTTCACTAGTGGCCACCTTTTGCCTCTTGGGTGGTGGTGCTCCGGAAGTACCAGCTTCCTGCTCATTGCCCCCTTTATTCACTTCTTCTTCTCCTCCTGTGGCAGACGAGTCCGTCTCCATCTGCGAAAACATAGGCCAGACTTCAAGATTAGCCCTCCACTCCAGAAATGGCCTGGACTCATGAATGTAGGGCGCAGACCTGTTTCTCTTTCTTTTATTTGAGATAATTTCCCGTGGGTCATAAGCCCAACTCTCCCCTAATTTCAGGTCCATGTTCTGCAACATTTTTTCAACAATTGGGAGGGCATATCTAGAGTTTACCACAAAGGGGCCAATATTGTCAGGCAGCTTCAAGATGTAGCCTTTCTTAGCGGGGACGAAATGGAGCTGGTCAGCCTTGAGGGCTTGCCGGATGTACTCAAGGGCGTAGACTCGTCAGACAGGAAAAGCTGGCAGCCTGTAGGGGGCTACTTCGACTCCATAGACACGGATTTCAGTATACTCTTCTGATAGGAACCAATCGCCGGTACACTGGTACTTCCCAGCCTGTAACCAGCGCTTCATCTCTGGGAAAACCCTAGGGGAAGGGGCGTCGTGAATGATGGTATAAGAAATGGACATGAAGGTATTCACGAAACTGACATAACCTTCTCCCCTAGGCAACTGACGAACAGAGCAATTCCAGTCGAAGACTGGCCTGGGCTGGGAATTTTCAGAATACATCCTGTCCAGCCCCAAATGATTGAACTTATCAGCGTGCTGGAACAGGAAGAGGTAAAACACCAATGAGAAAAAACATAATTTTCGGGCTTGAGCGAGCTCTCGAAATTGGGTCCGGATGGTAAAGGAAAGGAAACCTGGAATGTCCAGTGTAACCCCATTTTGTGTCATAAGCCACAAAAATCGAATGCATACTGAAGAAATGTCTTCAGGGCTCCCTACCCCCAGGAGGCCGGCGATGAGGGACAGAACAGGTCGGACTTCTTCAGCAAACAGACTCAATGGGAACGGCTCCAATGGGGGTAAGGCTGTTGCCTAATCAATGGTTATGGCAGCTATGAAGGCACGGCGGGCTTCCCTCGACAGCTTATTGAACTGTGCGAGCAAGGTTTCATCTTTGAAACTGAAGTAGGCATCGCTGGAAGGGAAACGGAGGGCCTACCTGATAACATCGGGAGAAAGGGAAAAAATTACGTTACCCTGAGGAGAAATGAAAGCATCCCGATGTGAATCGTAGGAATATCTGAGCCAGACAATAAAATCGACACAGGAATGGACTTGGGGGGTGATGTGGTGATAGAAGCCGGACGCGACAACTCGGAAACGATCAGCACTTTTACAGTGGCGGCCAAACAGTAGGGGCTTGATACTCCGTATGTCGAAAGGGTATTTCGGGTCACAGATACCCGCCTGCAAGTCACGAAGGGGTTCAAAACCAGGGGGGTTTCTAGACTCATGGAGTTGGGGAGTTTCAGGTTCGTTCTTCTTGGGCATTCCTCTCCCCATGGCAGTTATTCAACAATTTGGAAAAGAGAGAAAGGAAAAAGATGGAAAAATGGAAAATGGATTACCTGAACAGAGGGTAACAATGCTTGGGAAAGCGACGAGGGGAACCGTGACAGTGACTTGGACAAACCCGGCGTTCTTCCCTACTCGGTATTCGCCGTAGAAAACTACCTGAAACGATTTACCAGAGATAAATACGGGAGTTTTTACCATTCGGGAGGACTGTTTAGGTTAAAAGGTGAAAATGTAAGAGAACAGAGGGCAAGTGTCGTAAGGACACTGACACTGAGACACGTGGCGCGTGGGGATTGGGTAAATCAGGATGTAGGTGAGCGCCTCGTGTCAGGTTAAAAGTTGGTACGGGTCTTAGTACCAGCTGTCCTAGTAGACTTACCTTACCGTTATTCCATATGCGTTGTCCAATCTTTAACATGTAGGATTTCCCCTTGCCGGACTAACACATATCTTTCCCCACTGCGTAGGCCCACCTTAACTCCGCCACGAGACAGCGTCCCGCGGCCTAACCTTGCTGTCACTTTCCAACCGTAAGGTCTTACCATGCCACGTGTCGTAGATCCGCGGGGGTAAGGGCCTCGTCCCTTCCCCCACGGCTCGACCCCCTCGATTTACTTCATGTGCCGTCCCGTATAATCCGAGGCCTTTTTCCAATGTATGAGTTGACATGTAGCGCCACGTCTGCCATTACCTTTGTGTTAGATGTTCATTATTGTTCCGTCGTTCACCGCTTAGTGCGTCGTTTATCTATTGGTTTCAACATATGTGCGCTTCACCACCTTTTTCTTTTCTGCGATTTGATTTAACACTTGCCACTTGGATATAAAACTTTATTGTGACCGTTCGTCCCTTTTTGGTACTTCCGTAGGCCAGCTAAGAATTGAACAACATTGGGGCATAACTTTGTTTTGAAGCATCCAAATCAGGTCAGACATGTGGCATTGGAAAGAAGATTCAGAGGGCTACTACAAGACTAAATTTTAGATATTGAAGCTCCTAAATCACACAGATAATTCAGGTTTAATATTGACCTCCTAAAAAGCAAGAAAAAGGTGTGTATTTGTTTTTTAAAATTGCATAACGTTTGTTTGAAAAAGCAATTTGAAGTGATTCCAAGGGAATATTGAAGCATTTTTTTCAGTGTTGGGTTCTATAATGCCTCCCAAAAATAATTCCACACCCATTAACCACTAAAAAATCTATACTATGACACATGAAGAGGAAGAATTGCACTATGAGATATCAAAATTATGGTACCAAGTGCAACAAATTTCGTTCTTACAAAGAGCAATAAAAGATGACATAGATGGTTTAAAATAAAAAATGGAGGCTAAGTTGGACGGTTTGAAGGATAAAATGAAAGCTAATATGGATGGTAAAGTAGTGGAATATCACAACGAGCATCAATAACAAGTTCTCCAACTCTCAAAGGATAACCTAACTTTGGTGCAGATTCAAATAAAACAACAAGAAGATCAACATCGCAATGAAAGAAGTTCTAAAGCAATCACAGAAACAAGAACTTGACAGATACCGAATCAGTGAATTTTAGAGTATCCCAGCAAGTGGAAGAACTTACCCGTTGAAAATTCCACACGGGACAATGAGAATTTATACAAAAGCATCCAGAAATAATCAATCGTTGAGGGCAACACTTGTTTGAAGGAGAAGGGCATGTTAGGTCCCTATAATACTAGTGTATCCCCTTATTGTTGTTAGTGTAGCCCCCTTATTGTTATCGTTGTACCGTTGTAGCCCCAATATTTTTATTATTGTGCCCTTACATTATTATTGTTAGGTCGGCTAGGATTATATTGTGACCCCATGGACTCATATATATAGAAAGGAGGTTGTGTCATTTGTATCATTCAAGAATTGTTCATTTATGTAATGTAAAGGAGGTTGCCCCCTCGAAGTGGCTTATTTATAAGGCATTGATCTCTCTTTTCTTATATTTTTGGAGCTGGTTTCATAAAAAAAACTCCTTAGTTTTGTGGTTGGTTTTAGTTTTATTTCCATGTTGGCATGGGCCAAATACAACTTGATTTGGCTTTAACATCTTTGGAATGCCCTATACTACATTAATTTTATGATATTGATCAAGTTATCAAAACTTGTATGTCCCAATCGCTTGTGCCATAACCAAATTTCATTTGTTTCACTCAAGTAACATTTATCTCCTTGGATTTTTCTTAGAATGTAAACGTTATCTAGTGTTCTTACTCCTTTTGCCACAATTTCTCGTGAGGGCGACTCTCTTATTTCACAATTTTTTGTACTAAAGAGAACATTATATCCTTGATCACAAATTTGGCTAACACTTAAGAGATTGTGTTTGAGCCCTTCTACCAGAAAATTATTTTGAGCCTTTCCTTGTCCGTTAATGAGGGTAGCAGTTCCTTTTCCAATGATTTTATCAAATCCACTTCCAAAGGATACATTTTCGTTCTTTTTGTTCAATGAGACAAACTTCTTTTGGGCACCTGTCATGTGTCTTGAGCATTCACTATCCACGAACCAATGATTCTCATCACTATGAGCACATAGAGATAAGCCACATTTATCCGTATTGAGATTCACCCTTTAAGCTTCCTCTCCTTTGAGTGGGTAATTTTTTTCATTGTGATCATAATTAATACGTAATGAGAAAGTCGGATCAAACTTAGCCAAAGGATCAAAAGAATTGTAAGTTTTGATATGTCCTTTCTCTTTGGGACCACGTAGTTTGTTTGTTTGATCTTTCAATCTTGGTGCTTCATTCTTGGTGCTTCATTCTTATGAGCCTTGAAATGCTTATATTGGTGACCAAAGTTTTTACAATAGTAACAATACCCAAGAAAGATAGTTTGGTACCTGTTGTAATAGCCATAACTTGAATCAACATTCTTCCTTAGAGTTTCTCTTCCTTCATTTCTTGGATTCGAGATGGGCCTTCATTATTGGCGAGATGACTTTTCTTCTTTTGGATGGCAAGAAAGTATGTCAGCATAAACCCTTGCATTATCCTTAGTACTTGATGATTCTCCTTTGAAGCCAATCCCAGATTTGTCATATTGAGGTTTTTGAGTATTAAGGATGTTATCAAGTGCTTAAGAGCTTTTCCAAATCCTTTTGACTTCATTAGGGAAATTTTGAGGTTTAAAATGGACCTCCTAAGGAAATTATAAAATAATAGTGGAAATAATAAAATAATATTAGATTACATCATCAAATTTTAGAGGGAAAAAAAAAAAAAAACTACTTTTTCAACTCGTATTTTCAACTTATATCCCTTTGGGTTTACTCAGATTTCGAGAAATAACACTTATTAAATGTAAAATTTGATTCTGCATTCAAGAAGTACCTGTGTTGCATACTTTCTATGGACCCTGCTACATGAAAAATGAGAAATACGTGAAAAATGTGATTGCAATCATGTATTTTCATGTATTTCTCATTTTCTGTGTAGCGGGGTATATCAAAAGTATGCAACATTTGTACTCCTTGGATGAGGAATTAAATTTTGCATCCAACGAGTACTCCTTGTCAAAATTTGAGTCAAAACTTAGGGAGATAAGTTGAAAATACAAATTGAAAAAATAGTTTTATTATTTTATTATTTTTTAAATTTTTTACTTTTTTACTCCAAAAATGGTGGATATTCCCCCATGGTTGACATCATCATCTTGAATCCTATGGACTCTTATAAAGTTTATTTTCATTGTATATTTTTCTTAGGAGGCCCATTTTAGACCTCAAAAGTTCTCTAATGTCTCCAACTCCTTCCTTAGAGATACTATTTCAGCTTCAAATTTTTCACAGATATCTTCCTTTTATTTTAGCTTATTGTTAAAAGAAGTATTCCTTTCTTTTTGCTTCCTCCTTTTCTACTTTTAGAGAAATGATATTCTTTTGTAAATTCTCATTTTCTTTATTGGCACTTATTAGTAATCCATCCATATTTCCATCGCCCTCTAGTTTCATCATCATTTGTGAATGCCATGAATAACACTTCTTTGTTTCCAACATAGTCATTTTCTTCATCTGATTCATCATCACCTTCTTTGTGATGAGGGATATTTCTTGTTGATTTATCCTTGATGACTACAAAATCATCTTCATCAGACTCATCTTGTTTGGAGAAGAATTTATTCTTATTAAAACCTTTCTTTTTGTACACCATCCTTTTAGAATCATCCTCATAATCATTGTCATGTTTATGAGGACATTTTGCAGCATAATGACCTACTCTTCCACATTTGAAACAAATAAGAGGGTACTTACCTTTTATCTTGGATACCTTCTTTAGTCTTTGTAAAAATTGTGCTAATTAGATTTTAGCATCAGGATCATCACTGTTCTCATTCCATCCTTTCCCCCTTTTTGTTGATTTTGAGGCTTTGAATGTTGCTTCTTTGGAATTTGGGATTCATTTTATCATCTCATAGGCAATGAGAATTCCATGTATTTCATCCATCTTGAGAGTATCCAGGTCCTTCATCTCTTCTGTGGAACTTACTTTGGAGTCAAATTTGTCGAGATGAGATCTCAATATTTTTTGAACAATAGTGCTTTCTTCAACATTTTCTCCTAATCCTTTAAGAGAGTTGACAACTTCAGCTACTCGGAGAAATTATGATGCAATATCTTTTTCGTCATCCATTTTCAAGATTTTGAATTATCTTCTATGAGTTTCAATCTTTTCCTTCTTAACATTGGAGTCCCCACCATATAAGGCAACTAGCTTATCCCATACTTCTTTGGCCAAGTCACAATTCATGACTTCTGTGAATTCAGAATCAGATATTCCACTAGTAATGGAATTTAAAGCTTTGGCATTAGCAATGTAATCTTTCATTTCCTCTGGATCAGTTGGAAGAGTGGAAGAAGTTCAAAACAGAATGCCACACTTCGGATCCAAGGGACATTAAATAGTAGGACATCCTCCTTTTCCAAAAACCAAAGTTTGTTCCATCAAACATAGGAAGCTTTCATGTCACTTATTTTTTCTTCGTTGTGTCTAGGAATCCTTCTTCCAGTTATTGGGTTGATAATGAAGATGCTGGCTCTGATATCAATTTTTGGAAATACTGAGAGGGGGGGTGAATCAGTATTTATTTTCAATTGTTATTTAACCAGTTAGATTCTTCACAATTAAAATTAGAGAAATGAATAATAAAGCTTTTATTATGAATAAGAGAGGACACAAAATCCTTTTTAATAATTTGAGTACAATGATGTTTAAGAGCACCAACCCTTCAACCTTCCAGGATCCAACCTGTTTCCAAGCACCAACTTGGACTTTTGTGAGGCTCCAACCTCTAGGGCCCGAATATCCTTCTTAAGGCTCCAACCTTGTGTTTAGAGGCACCAACCCTGATTTAAAAATGGTTTGAATAACTTATTATGTATTTCAAGAACCTCCCACTCAGCTAAACAAATAAATGATCTAGCTTGTACTTGACATTATGTGGAATTATTACTTGAAAGTGGTGTATGTTTTTTAATTTTTTATGTGTATTAAGTTCATTTGTTCATGCTGAAATTTAACATTTATAATAGCAACATAGTGCAGCAATAAAATATTCAAACACAAAACAAAATTAATCTAGGAGTTCCCCCAAAATTCGTGGGCTACGTCTCCTTTGAGCTTTGTCATCTTAAATTGGCTCTTTAGGATTATGCTAAGGTTTCTTTTACAAGTTCCACACTTAACTCCAATGGATATTGAATTGATCCAAAGGGCTAAGAATACCATCTATTTCCCTCTTATGGCTGTCATCACTCTGCAAACAGCTTTAGGCTCCCTTAGACACGATTCCTTTTGTCGGTGCACTGAGCTACACTGAGCTTATTCCAGCACACATCGGACACCAAATATCAACTGATAAATTTCTCAAAACGAGCACTGCAACCCCAAACTAGGCCTTCATCCACAATTTTCCCAGGGCTGCCCAAAACTTCCCTCTAGATTCTCAAGCTCTAGAAGTCATCAAAATGTATTTCAAACACTTTTATTGGTTTCAAAATTTCTGAAATAGTCAATATAGACTATTCATATGTAGAAAATAGCCTCTGGATGCTCCAGTTTCGCCTCCAACACCTGCCGACACCCCCTGGCACTAGGGTCACTGAAAACTTCTCTGCTAGGTTTTCGACCTCTAGAAGTCCTCCTACGCTTCTGCAACCTCCTTAAATGGATTTATAATTCTATTTAAAGTCAATAATGACTATTGGTTCGCTGAATATGGTCTCTAGCTGCTCTGGCTAGGGCCTGCACTGTTGCTGACAAAAGTTGGCATTAATGGCCCCTGGAACTTTACTGAAGCTTCTCGACCTTCAAAAATTCTCTATAGGCTCTTAAAATAATCTCATAAGATTCAAAACATCTTAATTATCCATATTTGACTATTGGATCTCTGAATAAGGCCTTTAGCTCCCCTGGCTAGGCCTCAAACTGATTCTGCCTCCTAGTGGCCCTAGTGGCCCCTTGAACTTCACAGATGTAAAAACCTTCTTAGAAGCTCTCGGATGGCTCTGAAACCTACTCCATTGAGTCTAGAAATTGACTATTGGCACTCCAAAATTGGTTCACCCTAGCTCAAGATAGAGCCAAAAACAATTTTGCCCAGTGTCCCCTATGAAAACTCCACTAAATGAGGAGAATTGAAGTTAACTCCAGTTAAAAGTGGCCAAAACTGAAATGTTTGGAGGCGCGACATTTTATCCACCAGGATAACTATTTGTAATAACCGCGGTTAGTGGAAGTTGGGCACATGTCCCCAGACTCTGCACGGTTATATTAATTGTCAGAGCATATTAACGGGGCAGATAAGGGTTAATGCAACGATTGCATATAACCACATTCATTCTACTAGCAGTAATGTTTTTTTGTGCATCAGCGGTTAGCATTAGCTCTTGGACACAGGTTCGAGGACACATGGGGAGGGGTTGGCCCGAGGGGCTAGCCCCTCCACTCCCCCAACGCGGAATACAACACAATTTAAATAAAATCGTCCACCAACATATGTAAAGAACTAAACGTGTAGTCCAATGGTAAATCGCGGGCATTGCGGACTTGAGGTCAGGTGGTTGACTCCCGAAGCTCCACAAAAAATTTATAACACCAAACCGGGGTCACGTGGTAGCCTCTAGGCCTGCCACGTGGCGGCCTTCCATTGGCTCTCCATAACACAGTGAATCCAATATCCAATAAGCATCCGGCACTTGGAAAACTCTGAATGGTCTACACGGAATATTCTGGGGAATATTTCGGGGAATATTTCGAAGAAAATTCCCTGGAATATTATCTTTTTAATTTTCCAAAATGCCAAGTCAAACTTGGTTAAAGTCCAGTTTTTTGCAGTTTACTGGATTTTTCAAACTGTGATAATTTTGTCATACAATGTCGGTTTTTTGAACCGTTCACAGCGCCGGAAATCGCAAAGATGAGACCTTTCCGGTCACTCAGGATCGGCACACTTTCAAACACTTTGAATTTTGAGCTATTATTCTGGTCCATGATCCAGTTCTGATCACACCTTCACATTAAGAATCTTTTGGACCCCAAAATACTGATATATTGATCCGTACAGTAGATGGAAGTACAACACCCTCTTCTTTTTAGCCTCCAAACACTTGCCTTTCATGGCTAGTGACTTTGAACCACAACTAGAAAGCAATTGACACTTCCCTTCTTGGATGTGCTTGTCCTCCTGTCTAGAGTTGTCTTTCTTACACTCACTCAGAAATTTCTCTCGAGAAATTTGCAGAAGGTAGCTGAACATTGTTGCCTTGATCAATTATCCAAGGTGGCTCAAAAAAACAAAATATTACAGCATAAAATACATGCATACAACTGAATTTTGCATATGCACAAGAGAGTATGTCTTACTGTGTTAAGAAGTCCATCCACTTCTTACCAAGCCACTTCCATGGCGAATTTCGCTGCTGCAACTCTTCTTCATGTGAAACATCCGTTCTCGCATCAATAATGGAATCCTTAGCTCCACTTTCATCAGTGTTTCTATCCTCTTGTTGCATGTGCTTAGGACGACTAGTTGGATGCAGAGTCCAACAATAGGAAACAACATGTCCCCTCTTATGGCAATATGTGCAAATCTTATGCACCTTCTTTAAAAGCTGTATTTGCTTTATCTGCTTCCTATATGCCTTTTTCCTCATCCAGCATCTCGAAACATCATGGTTAAATTGACCACAATATGCACAACAAATGTTTCTTCATTTTAAACATGTAGAATTGTCATGCCTTGCAGAAACAAAATCAAATTGATCATGGGAAGATTTATACCTCTTGTGTTGCTTTGCATGTTCATCCTTTTTGCCTTAATGAGGAGATGAACTAGTAGAGGCTCCAACTTTCATTTGCAGACTAACATCATCGTTCTTGTCTTGAAAATTGTCTAAGCTCACAAGCTCGCGATAAGCTACATGTCTACCATATTCTTGCTGCAACAAAGGCTTAAAGCAATGGCAATCATATTTGAAACAAATTTGACATATTTTCATATTAGAACTTGGAACAAAAGTTCTCTTTGATTTTGCCTCACATGCTTTCATGGCATTGGAGTCTTCACCATTAAACTGCACATAACCAAGACCAAGATTCTTGGGTCGTTCCTCAACCAAAATAGGTTCAACCATGCCTTGTGCATGTTTGCCTAAACCCTTGTCTTAATAGCCCATTTTAATCATTAAGTTGGACCCTATACCTCTCGTGTGTTTTTCGAAAGAACCAACACATCTTTCTAATGAGGAAACTGAAGACAAATTAGAGTGGATTACCTCTTCCTCCCGCATGTTCTTGGTCAAAACCTCTTGAGATTGATGGAGCTGCATCTCCATATCATGCAATCTTTTAAGAATTTATTCTTCTCTTCCTTCATAGCAAACAATTTCTCACAAAGTTCAGTGCTTTCTCTTCTATCTTCAAATAGAATTTGCACCATGTCCTTCAATATAATAAATTCACGCTCCATATCTTCATCGAAGAATCTTGTGAAGGAGGAAATCTCACTTGTAGAAGTTTTCATTGTGATGTCAATGAAAAAAATTAACTTCAAAAAAGTTCACAAAGCTTTCAAAACAAATGACAAAGCTTTTTTAAACCAAATGGTTGTAGAGACAAACTCTTATTCAAGCAGCCAAACAACAAACAAACTCCAAGAGCTTCTTAACAAATAATCGTCAAGAGCGTTTGTGTTCCAAGGGTGACCTTGAGGTCCTTCGGGGTAAGGAATATGCCTTCATCCCTTTCTTCCTTTTTGTCCTCTCCAAGACTTAGCTATCAGTAGCTATTCCTTCACCTCCAACAAACTCAAGCAACAGTGAGTTTGCAAACAGTCAAACAGTCAAATTCTTTTTAAACAGTGCAAACACCTTCAAGTCGACAAGAAAACTTTTGCTCTAACAATCATAAACCAAATGATATGATACCAACCTGATCTGAAAATGGTCTAGATAACTTGTTATGTATTTCAAGAACCTCCCACTCAGCAAAACAAATAAATGATCTAGCTTGTACTTGACATTATGCGGAATTATTACTTGAAAGTGGTGTATGATTTTTAATTGTTTATGTGTCTTAAGCTCATTTGTTCTTGCTGAAATTTAACATGTATAACAGCAACATAATGCAACAATAAAACATTCAAACACAACAGCAAAATTAATCTAGGAGTTCACCCGAAATTCGTGGGCTACGTCTCCTTTGAGCTTTGTCATCTTGACTTGGATTTTTGGGATTATGGTAAAGTTTCTTTTACAAGTTCCACACTTAACTCCAATGGATACTGAACTGATCCAAAGGGTTGAAAATACCATATATATCCCTCTTATGGTTGTCATCACTCTGCAAACAACTTTAGGCTCCGTTAGACACGATTCCTTCTGTCAGTGCACTGAGCTACATTGAGCTTCTTCATGGCACTAACTTCTTCGTAATTATGTTTCTTTCCCTGAAACCATACCTGATGTATCCAGCACACATTAGACACCAAATATCCACTGATAAATCGCTCAAAACGAGCATTGCATCCCCAAACTAGGCCTTCCCCCACGGTTTACCTATGGCTGCCCAAAACTTCCTTCTAGCTTCTCGAGCTCTAGAAGTTATCAAAATGTCTTCCAAACACTTTCATTGGTTTCAAAATGTCTGAAATAGTCAAGATATACTATTCATATGCAAAAAAATGGCCTCCAGCTGCTCCGGTTTTGCCTCCAACACCTGTCGGCACCCCCTGGCACTAAGGTCACTAAAAAATTATCTGCTAGTTTTTCGACCTCTAGAATTCCTCCTAAGCTTCTTCAACCTCCTTAAATGGATTTATAATGGTGTTTACAATCAAGAATGACTATTGGTTTACTGCATATGGTCTCTAGCTGCTCTAGCTAGGCCCTGCACTGCTGCTGGCAAAAGCTAGCACTGATGGCACCTGGAACTTTACTGAAGCTTCCTGGCCTTCAAAATTTATCTACAGGCTCTGAAAACTATCTCATCAGATTCATAACATTTGAATTATCCAAATTTGACTATTGGATCTCTGAATAAGGCCTCTAGCTCCCCTGGCTAGGCCTCAAATTATGCCTCCTAGTGGCCCTAGTGGCCCCTTAAACTTCACGAATGTAAAAACCTACTTAGAAGCTCTCTGATGGCTCTGAAACCTACTCCATTGAGTCTGGAATGTTGTAGATAGTTGAAATTGACTATTGAAACTCCAAAATTGGTTCACCCTAGCTCAAGATAGAGCCAAAACCAATTTTTCCCGGTGTCCCCTATGAAAACTCCACTAAATGTGGAGGACTAGAGCTAACTCCAGTTACAAGTGGCCAAAACTGAAATGTTTGGAGGCACGCCATTTTATTCGCCAGGATCACTATTTGTAATAACCGCGGTTAGTGGAAGTTCGGCACGTGTCCCTAGACTCCATGCGGTTATATTAATTGTCAGAGCATATTAACCGGGCGAATAAGGGTTAATGCAATGGCTGCATATAACCACATTCATTCTGCGAGTTGTAATGTTTTTTGTGCGTCGGCGGTTAGCATTAGCGCTTGGACACAAGGTCAAGGACACATTGGGAGGGGTTGGCCTGAGGGGCTAGCCCCTCCGCTCCCCCAACACGGAATACAACACAATTTAAATAAAATCGTCCGCCAACATATGTTAAGAACTAAACGTGTAGTCCAACAGTAAATCGTGGGCATTGCAGACATGAAATCGGGTGGTCGACTCCTGGAGCTCCACAAAAATCTTATAACGCCAAATCGGGGCCATGTGGCGGCCTCCAGGCCTACCAAGTCGCTGCGTTCCATTAGTTCAACACAGTCAATCCAATATCCAATGAGCATCTGCCACTTGGCAAACTCCGACTGGTCTGCATGGAATATTCTGGAGAATATTCCAAGAATATTCTCTTTTTAATTTTCCAAAATTCCAAGTCAAACTTGGTCAAAGTCCAGTTTTTTGCAGTTCACTGGATTTTTCAAATTGTGATAACTTCTTCATACAATGTCAGTTTTTTGAACTGTTCACGGCGCCGGAATCACAACAACGAGACCTTTCCAGTCGCTCAGGTTCGGCACACTTCTGAACACTTTGAATTTTGAGCTATCATTCTAGTCCATGATCCAGTTCTTATCACACCCTAGGACACCAATCCTTCAGACTTCTTTAACTAGAAAAATATGTGATGTACTTGCTTGAGTGTTTTCAACAAGGTTCTTCATTGTTCAATCACTCAGCTCCAAAAATTGTGCTTGATTGTCCAATATAGATCACCACCACTAACCTTCACTGTACATATAAGGAGTATTAATGCTTCTATCATAATCTGGACCAACACTTAAGCCAAGCTTATGACAATCCTTTATATCTTTACACTTGAGCCACAACAAAAAGGTTTGACACTTCACAAACAAGGTTTATATGAGGGACATTACTGCTCCACAATCCCTAGGTTGCTGCTCTAAATCAACCTACACCAGGTCCGAAGATAGGAATATGAGTTGGAGCAACCCATCCAAAACACTGTACTAATTCCAAGCTACAGTAGATCCAAAGAACAAGACTAAGAATGAGTTAAACAATCTGAAGCCTTGTAATGTAGCACTGGTGAATGTATATCCAAGCTTTTATACGAGGGTAAGGTCTATGACTATATTACTCATATCCGAGTTTGGTGAGAGCAATTTCACAGGAAGAGATCAAAACTATTCTTCCAATACAGCCCATAGGTGATCAGGATTGTAACTAGTCCAAGCTCCGCAAAAAATATGTTATGTTAATCAAGCTTCACAACAAGAGCCTTAACTAGGACTGTTCGGAAATTTACCAAAGCTTCAGGCTGCCCTACAGTTATTTGCTTCTCTTCTTGAGGATCTGAATCCTAAGACAAACATTCCCCAATAAAATAATTTTTCAAACCCTCCTCGATGCCCTAGTTCACTATAACTCACATTTTTCTGTATATTTTCTAATTGAAAACCTTTTCTCCCTTTTGTTCACGAGCTGTGAACAATGGTAATGTTTTATGTGATGATGACCAAAAAGGGTGATGGAGAATGAAGTCCTAACGTTGTATATATAGTGGTTTTATCAATGATAAACGACAAGACATGTCTCCACAAGCATGTCGACATGGAAAGGCTAGGACAGGTCAGCTCCGAGTCCAAAATAATATTGCTAACTTGAAAATTCTCTTTCTCCCTCACTGTTTGGAGTTTTTAGCCAAGTAAGAGCTCATTAGAAAGATAAAATTATGCTCTAAAGGATGGTGAAGGTTTCATAGTGCAATTCTGCATCTAATTTAGTAAAAAATAATTTTTAATGTGACTGGTCATTTATTGGTGTAGAAATGGAGGTAGGACATAATGCCTTCGAGTGATGGGCTTCTTTATGGTTTGATTTCTTCATTGTTTGTCTTCTTCATCATAGGATTATAATGTCATCAATTATATGAAACATCATGTCATCATGTAGTCTTCCATCATCCAAACAATCAAAGGACATCCTCTAGTCCTTCAAAATGTATGGTCATTCATTATTATTCATCAAGGTACATCATTGACACTTCATCATCATCATCATCCTATTTCCATATTGACATCAATGACAACCTAGATTAACTGTGATTGTATAATTCAAATGGAATTTTAAATCTTGTATTAATTAATTTGTAACAATGACTCCGAAGGAATTGACATGTCAAGATACCCTAGGGGTTTAATTCCCTTGGAACCATAATAAAAGGTTAAAACCAAGTGCAAGTTTTAAGAGATTTTAATCGTAAAAATTCACTACTAATCATTTAAATCACTATATTATGTGTTACTCCACAACTCAAAGCATCATCAAGAAGTAATCCATATGGCTAAGTTGTAGTATAAATGAAATGGAGAAAAGGAAGAAAAATTTGTATTAGTTAATGTGACTATTAATCAGGTATGAGGGTTAGCTTAATTGGTCAAGTCTTCGTCGTTAAAGCACCTTTGTTATTGAAAGGTCAAGGATTCAATTCTCTCAACACTTTTGAGGTCAGGTTTCGTGGTTGAGCCGACAAGAAGTGATCCCTTCAGGTGGATCTTCCTGGCATAAATATTGTGTGGACGTAGCAATCATCGATCTCCATGGCCAGTGAAATACAAAAAAAAATAGTGACTATTAATTGAAAGGCATTGGCATGCAAAGATACCAATAAGGTTTAGTTTCCCTTGAAGGGAAAAATGAAGTGGAAACCTTGTCCAAGTTTTATGGGAATTTCATTTAAGAGTATCCTTGTTGTAGCAATATAATCCAAAAAAAAAACATGTAATTGGCATTATCTTTGTTTTTCTTCCTCGTTTTCATAAGTTGTCATTGCAAATTCACACCATTCAACTAAGAATATGTTACAGAACACTATATTATGAGTTACCATTACCACTAGTTTATGTACTCCATATGGCTAGTTTATGGTATAATTCAAATGGATATAGAATAAAAGTTAAAAATTAAAAATAAAAACAAAAACAAAAACTTGTACGAGTTAATTTGACTAGTGTTTTCAAGGTATTGGCATGTCAAGCTACTACCAAAGTTTCCCTTGAAGCAACATGGTTGAAACTCTGTGCAATTTTTATGGGATTTTGATGAAAGAGTAAGCCATGTTGTAGCAACTTAATTAAATAAAAGCATTTGCATTAACAATTTTCCCTTTGAGAGTTGCCTAGCACATGAAAATAAGATATTTGTAACACTAAACAAATTCATGCCAATTGTAATGCTTTCATAATTTAGAAGCATTTCTTTTTAGTTTGCTCACTTTTGTGATCCTTTATCAAGCACCATAAATTAGACTTGTGCTCTTTAGCTCCACTACAAATCTCCTTGCTACAACTTTATAACTACAATGCCTTGTAACAAACTTGGCCACTAATGAGCTCTACACCTCGGCCTACTTCCTTTAAAAATTATTTTAGATCATTTAAAGACTTTAAGATATGTGTCATATATTACAGATGTATTAAGCATCGTATTAACACGACATAATCTAATACAGGAATAATGTTATTATAGTAAGGAGATTTGATAAATCATAATATTAAAACCATTAACAATGTTCATACTGAAGTGGAGGAAATTGTCACATAAATCCAAAAATCCAAATACTTGCACCTCTAGATTGAAAACTTTTAAAATAGACTATATGTTGTAAATCATCCATGTTTCATTACACATGCCACAATAATTAAACGTGTAAGATTATTCATAACACAATGCTATTGCACATACTTGGCATTATTTTTTGTTTTTTCTTCCTCGTTTTCATAAGTTGTCATTGCATATTCTTACCATTCAACTAAGAATGTGACACACAACACTATATTATGAGTTACCATTATCGCATAACCTAAGACATCCTCAATATGTACTCCATATGGCTAGTTTGTGGTATAATTCAAATGGAGTGGTATAATTCAAATGGAGATATTTAATTAAAACAAACAAAAATATAGAAAGAGAGGGAAAGAAAAAAAAAACTTGTACGAGTTAATGTGACTATTGTTTTCAAGGTATTGGCATGTCAAGCTACTACCAAAGTTTAGTTTCCCTTGAAGCAACATGGTTGAAACTTTGTGTAAGTTTTATGGGATTTTGATGAAAAAGTAAGCCATGTTGTAGCAACTTAATTAAATAAAGCATTTGCATCAACAATTTCCCGTTTGAGAATTGCCTAGCACACTAAAATAAGACATTTGAAAGACTCAACAAATTCATCCCAATTGTAATGCTTTCATAATTTAAAGGCATTTATTTTGATGACCCTTTTTTTACTTACTTTTGTGATCCTTGATACAAGCACCATAAATTAGACTTATGCTCTAGAGCTCCTCTACAAATCTTCTTGCTACAACTTTATAACTTCAATGCCTTGTAACAAATTTGGCTACTAATGAGCTTTACACCTTGGCCTACTTTCTTTAAAAACTATTTTAGATCATTTAAAAACTTCTAAAATATGTCATATGTTTCAGATGTTTTAAGCATCTTATTAACACAACAAAAATCCAATATAAGTATATGTTATCATAATATAATAAAAAGATTTGATAAAACATATTATTAAAACCATTAACAATGTTTGTGCGCTGAAGTGGAGAAGGAAATTGTCACATACATCGAGGAAATGGTCACATACATCCAAATACTTGCACCTCTAAATTGAAAAAATTTAAAATAAAATATACCTTCTAAATCCTCCATATTTCATTATACATGCTACAATAATCACATCATAGATTATTCCATTATAACTTCGTAATTTTCAAATACAAAACAAAACATTGAATGTCTTACCACTTAAAATGTCCATGATTATACATATACCCTCATGCAAAAAGACCAAAAGTAAAACCATGTAATGTGTTTATTCGTCCAAACATATTTATAAAGAAAATGATTTACTGTACTCTGTCCAAACTTCATGGATCTAAAAGGTAAAGAGCTAATAAACACCATCCATGGGTCCTCCCCACACCCATTTCTATGCCCTTCCTGGGTACTCACCACACTTGTTTCTATGCCTTGAAAATATGTCAAATGATATATATGATATATCTTGATACTTTAAGGTTGAGATAAGAGTACTTATAAATCCTGATTTGACATTGAAAATATGTCAAATGATATATATGATATATCTTGATACGATATATCTTGATACTTTAAGGTTGAGATAAGAGTACTTATAAATCCTGATCTGGTCAAATGTGTAAAGTTTGCATCAAACTGCAATGGATTCAGATGGATTATACCCTAGTCTCACATGTATCAAAATTTGGGTCTACTTGCATGCAAAAAAGAAAAAAAAAAACATTTGACATGTATACATTCTGTGAATTTGATTTTAAAAAATCAATACCCATTATCCGTAGACAACCACATCAAACCCAATAACATTTGGAGTAGTCTACCCAGGCAACGTTTGGCCCGGACGGTGCAGTTTTTTGCCGAACCGGGCAACTTAAATTCAAGAAATCAGGTACTTGCAATGTTTGAAATCCATTTTTGAGGTTGGAAATGGATTCAGCACTACCAAAATCCCTTAGGGCACTCAAAATACTTAAGTTTAACAACTGTAAACATGATTCTGATGAAACCTAAAATCTTTGTCGGAGTCCGGGCTAAAACATTGCCTGGAAACGACACGCCATAACATTTTACCTGGACTGGAAATCATACCTTCCCGTGAATTTAAAATAAATAAATTAGAATTATAGATATGTACACGCAACCTCGATGGGTACAAGGATCAGACTAAATTTCAAGGTAAAAGCACATCAATCATATCAACTCTCGGAGGTATCAAAGGTCAAATAAAGAACCCACCACCAGGAAAAAAATCACACACGAGAAAAAGAAAAACCCACCCCACCAGGAAAAACAAAAACACGCAAGAAAAGTTGTATTGCACCTACACCTCGTTGGTTGGTCTTACACGCTTTTACAAGTACAGTCCATGTGAAGTGGAGAGTTGGAGTTTCAAATAAAAGAAGCTCACATGGAAAGGTGGTAAAAACAGATTCGATAAATACAAATCTGGAGTCACATTTATATATAATTTTGAGAAAACGTACGTCAAGACAATGATAACTTTTAATAAGTGGACAACAAATTAAAGTGCTGCATACCAATGGGCCAAGTCAATCCACATCCATGATGTCACATGTATCAGATCTGAGAATATTCATCATCTTTTCTATCTCTGTGTGTTATCAGTGATCACATTCTACTAGTGCACAAACCAACAGATAGAGCACACTGGTAGCAGCACTAGGAGGGGCCCAGGGGCCATCTAAAGAACACACCTTGGCAAAGGCTTGTAAAGATGATCATGCTTCCACCAAAGTATCACCACCCCATTTGATGCAAAAGAAATGAACTACCAGACAAAATACTGCAGTTTCCTTGTGCTCTTACGGAGCCATCAGGGCTCACCTTAAACATTCATTCTGAGTCAGAAAGGGCTCAATTTCAGCATTTCAGCCAATAGAACCAAAAGTTGCCAGCCTATAATTGTCCAAAGAGATGAATCAGGGACATGCTTCACCCGCTACCAAAATATGTGCAAGCAAGCCTATTTGTGTAATAATCCCAAATTGTAATCATGAGTGGTTATGTGGGTACTACATGGACCAAAGTTTTCACAACCCCGAAGTTGGATGGTGGTTCAAATCGTCAACCAATCCGACTACTTGTACCAAAAGCTTATACAACCCAGAAGTTGGATTTGGGGTGGCGCAAGTCCATGGATTAATGTGACTACATGCAGCAAAATCTTTCCCCTTTCAGAAGTTGGATTTAGGGTGGTACAAGTCCCTGGACTAATCACTCGTCGGTAATGGGCACAACTATGCATGGATCTTGGAACCTGTACATGGTTCTGCCTATTTCTGAACAAATATCATTTTTTATGCGGCTGCATGGTGTCTTTTGGGGCAAGCAATAAGCCACATATAGAATACCTTCCCAGAACCTTGCAAATGTGTATGGTCCCATATGCCCGGACTGTCAAATGAAGGTTCTGAGCAGAAAGTCTGCATAGAGCTTATTGCTTGTGCTTAAGAATTGTTTGTCTTTAGTCAGTCCCCTTTGCTTGCAACCTCAAAGTATTACTAATATCACCTCCAAGTGTCCCTCTCCTTTGTCAATCCTCTTGCTTGTAACCTCAATCTAAGTACTAATATATAATGCTTCTAAGTGTTCATCTCCTTTGTCAATCAAAACTAGTACTAAAACAACTTCAGGTGTCTATGTCCTTTGTCAATAGCCTTGTCTGTAACCTCAATCTAGTACTATTATATCAAGCTTCCAGTAGTTATCTCCCTTGTTAATCCCTTTGCTTTTGAGGGTCAATAAGTAACCAACATCAAAGTAATAGATGTATAGGTTAGGATACATTTATTACTCTGCTGCAGGTACATGATGTTTATCCTTGCTTGTGATTGTTATTGCTCTTGCACTTTTAAAAGCTAAGCTATTAAAATCATGATGATATATCCCTTGTCCTTTGTTGGGCAATTTTCTGTCCCAGTGCTTTTGCTTGCTTTGCTCGTGAGTTCTTTTTTGACGTTTAAATGCTAAGCTATTAAAATCATGGTAATGTATCCCTTGTCCTTTGTTGGCAATTTTCCGTCCCAGTGCTTTTGCTTGTGAGTGTTTTCTTTTTCAATGCCTATTTATATGCAAGCCTATTAACTAAGCAGTGGCATATTCCTTCTTGTTGGTGCAGGTTAATTAATTACTGTCATTCAACCATAGTATTAAAGATAAATGCCACCATCGTACATCTTGTTTCACAAGAAATATAAGCAGTATTTTTCAGTACAGACACCAAAATCAAAACTAGAGACTCGTACATACTATTTTACAAGAAATATAAACAGTATTTATAAGGGAATAAACACTGAAATCAAAATTAGAGGTTTCCAACCTGTTGCATCAAGAATCCACAAAATATTGAAGTTCTAGACACCATGATTAACGACAGACTAGAAAATCCACTGCACTGAGCCAACCACCCACATACATGCGCTTTTGTTTTTTTTTTGTTTTTTTCAATGGCAAAGGGCTAAGGCTCAAACGTAACTCCACATTTATTATAGGGATCAAGAAAGGTCACCTGTGGCTTACAAATTTTCAATCACTGCAGTTCACCTGATTTATTGCTCGCAGCAGTCACAGTGACATGGACACTCATCGAATCACCCTCTCTGAAGTTAAATGATGAGTTTTCCCCTTCACTCAAAGGGAAAAGAGGTTCTAGTAGTTTGGGTAAATGGACTTTTACCATTCAGACAATAATATTGAGGTGCACAACCACAGCGTTTGGAATATGAACACAAGTTGCATACTACATCCTAACCAATGCTATAAAGTAATGTCCTAACAACACAAGACTTCGATTTAAACCCCATGTTTCTCACAACTTAGAATCAGAAACCAACAATGACGTGCTGGTGATATTTGTGAATTTGGTGCTTTTGAGCTGTTGTATACATGAAAAATACATCCAGGACCACTGTACAAACTCCAACGCAAACATTAAATCCAAGAATGCTCAGAACTTTCTTAAAAAACAAGGTAGATGCAATGGATGTTCAGAATTTCCCTTTGTTGTTATGTTATCAGATAAAGTTTACAACATGGGGTTGATCTTGTAACTCTAGCTGCCCCTGTTATATTGGTGGCAACATGTGTGAATGCTACCCCCGGGAGAACTACAAATGATTGCCATGAAAAACTTAAAAAGTATATACCTAGGATGAAACTAACAATAATAAGCATATCAGATCATGATGTGTAAGCATGAAATGCATAAGAAAAAAAATCCCCAATATGCAGAACATAGTACAAAAGAATACATGACAATGCCCAAAATCAATCTTCGATACATTGCATGGAATGCCATCTGAAAAGCTGTAGTATCTTTTCGTTACTTTTCCAATGTCATTTCATTTTTGCTGCAATAACTTCCATGCACTCATTTTGGAAGAAAATCATGAAGCTAAAGTTAATTGTAAGCCTCAAGTGCCCTGTCAACAGGAGCTGAAGTCTTTATTTCAAAGGCAAACAACGTTTACCAAAAAATTTATATTTTAAACATATGCTATGAATAACTAATAATTCTCGCATTATGTGTGGAGAATATCAGAAAGCAATTGTACTGCTAGTTCCTACTAATGCCTCTGCAAGAGGGCTTAAGATATCATTACTATAAAATGCCTCCATATGACTCTCGAGTTTCAGATAAATGCTCATTGGCTCAATTTGAAGCTCCAACAACAAAAACATTCTGTTGCATCTTCAAAAGTACTGACAAAAATAAACTACTCTATGCACAACATGCCTCTTTTGAATTGGAGTCAAGATAGCATATTGACTACTCTGAGAGTCTGAAATGTACTTTTCCTTTTTATAATTCTCCTTTTGCTGCTTGCCAAGAGCGGTGATCTTGAAGTGATCTGAAAATGATTGACCAGTGCACAGAGGTATCCATTTGAGATAATTCGTGCAAGCAGTTCCCTATCAAAGTGATAGAATAAAATATAGACATCTTAGATTTAACACTGTTAAGTTGTCTCTTTCTGAATTGAAGACACTCTAACCCAATGAATACATAATTATTCTCCAAATGGACCAAGGCTATCGATAAAACAGAGACCCCACCTCTAAAATAGAGTTTCGTCCTCAAACAGATGGGAAAAACTTGGTCAGGTTAAAAGGGAGAGCATAAAACTCTTCACTTCTAGGATCAGTTTTGAATGAGCGGAACTTATCCCACCAATGATAGCCTCTGTCTTTCCTTGTTGTACCCTCCCCCATATGTAGAGTGCTGTCCAAAAACAATGCTACCATGCCAGCAACTAAAGGTGGCGACGAGAAAATCACATTGATAATGTCATTGAACTGTGAAAAAAACCATTCAAAAAAGTTTAAAGTTAAAAACATTGCAAATTTCAAGAATGAAGGGAATGTTGCCACAACAAACCGCTAGCCAAAAAAATTCAATTTAGGCCCTGAAAAAAGCTGTAAGAACCCTACCCATCGGCCATGAGTGTGGACTGGACCATGACCAGAAGAAACTGTAAATTCATTGAAGTACTGTGGTACCGATAAGCCCAAAAACAGAGAGAAGCCCAAGATGAACTTTGTCCTGAAACTATTTAGATTGCAAAATTGAAGGAAACTGAGTCCCACACCAGCTGCTCATCAAGAATACAAAAAATTTCAGACATGAGGCAAAACCCAAAGAATTGCTGTTCTACCCTACAATTTTGAAACTGCATCCGTACAAACTGTCTGCCAATAACCCAATGAATTGTTGTTTTACCCTACTATGTTCAAATTGCATTGTACAAACCAATATGAATTAACATTAAAGTTTTATGCATACATCCATGATACATTATGGCCATAGTTAAGATACTAGTTGACTGACTTTACAGCTCAGCACATAGGATTTGTGTAGACTGTATACATACCGACATAACCAAAGAGGAGACAGTACACGGCAGCGACAATGGGTGCGGGAATAGAAGCAAAGATTGCTCCAAATTTGCCTGGAACACATTAACATGAAATTAGCAAATCAAAACCCTAGACTAGGGAATAAACCCCAAAATGAGAACAATATCCCAACTTGAGTTGATTATCACCAAGAACAGAGAAGAATATCATAAATCCTGCTGATATCTGGAGCACCCTGCGACTCCCAACTCGTGTCAACCCCAAAAGACCAGCGTTCTCACTGCAAATTCCCAAGATAAGACAAATTTCAGAGCTAGTATTCCCAGAAATGGGTTAAATTGCAGCTAAGAGTGCCTGGTTCTTACACTGATACTGTGGACCCATTTCCAGTTCCAAACATCCCATCCAGTAAAATTCCAATTCCCTGTAGAGACAGCCATTACATTCCAATGACCATCCACAACAATGACACGATCTTCCAATTACCTGAAACCATAATGGTGAAAGCAACGAATCCATTTCCTTACCTGCCAGCCTATACCACGGCTGATGATAGATGGAGGGGGAGGTGTGGCACTTGCAAACCTTGAAACAGCATAGAATGTACCAGTAGACTGCAAATTTATAAAAAAAAATTAGTAGTCAATACCCAATTTTGTTATTAAATAGAAACCCGTAGATAACTATCAGCAATGTCAGCAGGATAAAGAAAATAAAAGAGGAGAAAGAATATCTGATATATGTCAAGCAGGCAGACCTCAACAAGAGACACAAATGCTGCAGCCATCATTGCAAAAGACTGTCCTCCATCGAAAACAGGTCCTCCCCATTGAAATGGATATGGAACACTTATCCTGCAGAATAACAAAGATCATGCTGAGGCTTTGCATGAGAACGTACTGTATGAAAAGACATGACAATTAGTATGCATGCTTCTTGCAAAAATGCATACCATTTGGCACTACTAACTAGTCCAGAACGGTCTGTTCGGCAATGGGCTTGGGTCTTTGGATGGGCATGCTTGTATGCTCCACCTACAGTGAGAATATGGGCATATGCCCACACAATAGCAACTGCAATTATGATGGCAAAACGCTCAAATAAAGGCTTCTTACGAGTCTTGATATGTCGACCATACTGAAAGGGTGGACAAAAGAGTTTAATCAGTTGGTTTCATTCTAGTGCCACAATCTTTCCATTTACAAAACATTCAATACAGCTGATCTCAAAAAGCATGGAAAGACTAGGAACAGGATATATGATATATATCTAGAGAGTTACTCACACTAGAAGTTTACACATAATGGTAATTGGTTAATTCCTTACCTGTGAAAAGAAGACCAGTGCAATAAGCTGTGGAAGCCCTATTTCAATGCATTTCCCCACCTGTAAATAACATCACAGTGTACAGCACTTCATTTGACTTCTTTTCAAGAAAAGAGGATATATTTTCAAACAAAACGGAAATTCAAATAGAATAGATATTACAAAATATACATCCAAACATAAATTTGAAGGCAGGTGATATGGATATCCAAACATATGATGTTCGGTGAACAGAAGAAATTCCAAGTTTGAAATGAAAAACCTGTCAATCTATTGAAAACTTCAAAACTGGTTTCGATAGGACCCAAAACTTATTATTGTAAATGCAAGTTTAACTAGTTGAAATTTAAAATAAAAACTAAGAGTTGGGCTATTAACTAATGGCTGAATAAACTGACATGATTTGGTTGAAGACATCTGAGGTCAATTTTAGTGAGTTAAAGTTCATTAAATTGACAACACTCGAGTCAGGTCATTCTTATGCTAGGCACTAATACTTTTACTGCATGCAAATTTTTCTGAAATACATTTGAACCAAATGAAGGAACTTCATCTATGCTAGCTACTCAAGCTAGAAAGTTTATCAGCTCAAGTAAAATCGAATCCACAGGATTCAAATAGATTCAGCAGCTATGTCATTTAGTCATTATTGCTTAAATTTTCATAAGAGAAGTTTCAAAACAAACTGGAAATAATTATTTTCAGAACTTACCATGATCCATTTGTGAAACAGTCCTACTCCGAACACTGCTTATTACTAATGTGATTAATATTGATAAAGATCGTACATAATATGCTATTGTGTTAAAAATTTAAACCTTAAATATATATTTGACAATATAATTAGGAGTACATCAGGACTAATCTAAGTCAAACATTTCTGAAACATTTTTTATTCATAATAAATTTCCCAAAAACATTTTTCCGTTTCATCTAGTTTATGCAATCTAGTTCATCCTGAGTATTTGTGTAAAAGCAAAATCAGTATTTGTGTAAAAGCAGGTGTTAAGTTCCAACCAAACTATCTGTCCAGAAATCACCTACGATGCAGAAAAACACATACTGCCTCCATTCAAAAGAAGAGTCTGCAGATATCAAATCACAATATCTATTGCTTCAAGATAAATGAAAGTCCAACAGATGGACCTTGTTTAATAAAAATAGTCATCAAGCCCATAATTATCCAAGCAATATGGGTGCTATTCAAGTTAGCTAGCATATTTGAGCAGGTCCTTCTGTTCCAAACCAGTTGTAATCACACTATAATTTTGAGTACCCTGCAGCTTTCCATATTAACTAACAAACATGCTGGAGTCTGGACTAGGGCACTCAAGCTTAGGAATTCTATACCCATAAAACTCAAATGCAGTTATGGCATTCGTTGAAACTTGAAACATATGAATTCTATTCAAGCAAAAAGCAAATTTGTTAATACCAAGTGAGTGCAGTAGAGATCAGCTTCTGAAATGGAATTTGTTTAAGCCAAGTGAACATAACAGAAATGGTGCTGTCCACTTACCCCCGGAAAGCCAAGTTCATAAAGTCCAAGAGCAACAAGAGTTACTAGCGGAACTGCTGAAAGAGGACTCAGATACCTGACACGCACCATGCCATCAAGACAACAAAATCAGGATCTATAGACTGTAAATCCTTAGTACATGTAGAGAATTTGCATGGAATTACTTGAGAAAATGCAGAGAGATCAAGCCAACCTTACAACAACAGCCCACAAACCACTGAATCCCAGGATGATTTGTAGAGCAGAAGCAACAATCAGAGAGCCTTGTATTCCTCGCATCGTATGCCTAAATCTCTACAGACAGATTGAGAAAACCAGTTTCCATGTCAGCAAGCAACGGGAGACTATCAACTACATCCAAACAAAATTCTAGCAACGCCAAGGTGAGATAGAATGTTACATACGTCATGATTATCGAGAATGCTTTGGTTTCTGCCGGAACCAATGATGGAAACTGTAGGAAGGATGAAGGCATATGAGCCTCCTATAACAGCAGGCAGCCTACTACCAAATGTCGTTTGGCATAGTGTATTAATACCTGCTACAAACAGTAATGTCTGGATAACTTTAGCCTTATCCGCCTGCACAAACATATAAATTTCAGTCAACAGCGGTTGGAGTCTAACCTAAGGTAAAGTCCAAGCTGGTGAACCACACATTTTTCCACAATTGAATAGAACTCAAAGCGTATCAGAATGGACTGCTTATATATCCTCCTGTAATCAAATTTTGGGGTTCCACTGTCACAGACAAAAAGGTGAAGTGGGTTGTGCTTTCTACTTACATTGGTGCCACCCATCATAGGAACAAGCATCGAGGGGATGATAACAGTGGTGCCCAACATCACCAAATAGTGCTGGAAACCTAATAAAATCGCTTCCGCTGCAACAAAAGCAGTCAAAATTTCGATTATGTCTAAACGACAACAAGAAATATGAAAAGCATCAATATGAACATCCAATTTGAAGCTTACAAAGCTAAATATGCATACAGGTTGAAGGTAAAATGCATTTGAAACAGATGCAGTGCGGGACGCGCTCATAAAATATGGAGACAATGTCTCGGTCAAAACTTTTCGGCAAATATAAACCACTGAAAAACACAATGAACTACAAAACTAATAGCACCGGATCCAAAATAAGAGGGCCTTAAAATGAAAAACACAGTAAGTAAATACTCGGTCGCCAGTCTGAGAGGACCTTTAACAGAAAAAAAGCATGTTCCAAGCACGCTATGGAGATGGATAATCGGCAACATGCTTTGTAGGACCTTAATATGAAAAACAGATTAAGTAAACTTAGGTTGCCACTCTGAAAGAAACTTGTCAGAAATAAATTCAGAGAAGGATACGAAGATGGGTAATGGGCAAAATTATTTATACGACTTTAATATGGAAAGAGTAGTAAGTAAATACTTTGGTGGCTGGTCTAAGATGGGGATTTCAAATAATAGAAACAAATTCAGAGCAGTATTTGCAGACAAATAATGTTAAATGCTGTATAGGACCTTAATATAAAAACCATAATAAGTTAATACTTAGATCGCCAGTCTGAGAAGAGTTTTAGACAAATATAAGGAAATTTGGAGGAGGACAAACAGATGGGTAAAGGGTAAAATGCTTTAGTGACAGTCAGAGTCATAGGGGGAAATTATACAACAGAGCCAGAGGCACAGACAAACTGCATAAGATCAGTTTCATAGAAATATATGCATATGGAGAATACGCAAAATCCCCTGCAAATAGTTCCAGTGCAAGATAGCCATATGCAATGGTGACAAAATGTATCAAGAGGGATTTCAGAGAAGAAGATGCATATAGATCTCGGATAAATTGCATTACAAACAGTTATAGAAAAATATATTTGCATTTAAAATGTCTCCAGTACAAGATTTGGAGCAAGTTATTCACTGACTGAACGGAAATCAATAGAAGAACAAGTTATGCAGAAAAAACTTAGGACGGAAAACAGTTGCAGAAGAAGTTATGCACAAAAAAATTAGCCAAAACTCATATCTAAGGGGTCTATGCGGATGGGCCTTCGCAAAATGGATGAGAAACAGCTTCATTTCAAGATATGCAGTTGGACAATAGTTAAACTACATCAGACATGGCTTCAGAAAACAGCGATGCAAATCAGTCATGGGCATAATGCACTTAAGAAAGTATGGAGCAAGATTAGAAGTTGGGCCACAAGAAAAATGCATGGCAGAGAGCTAGAGCAAGATTTGCAGTTTGGGCCAAGCACAAAATGCATTGATAGACAAGCTTGAGCCATCATAGGTAGGTAACGGAAACTATAAACCGTCTCACAGTTGGAAAACCTTATTAGTCTTAGACAAAAACAAATAGAAGAGATGCAGTTGGGTACAGAAAGCATTAAAAACCATTATCATGTTAAAGAGACCATACGCCATGGAGGAGGACTGGTTATGCAGTAATCTATTCCTGCAAGCTGATCCTTGGCCGGATGGGGCTGCAATTCATCAACCTTAGGAGCTCCACCACCACCGCCTCCACCACCACCGCCTCCTCCTGCCATACTTACAACGCTAGAATCTGCTCACAGAATTTCCTCTGAACTCCCCAATCACAAGTGGAAACCACTGCTCCAAAGTAATAGCCTCCCAGCGTCCCCTGTAATGATTCTGCCAGCCAAGAAAGAAACAAAGGAAACTAAGTCTTTTACATTGCCTGTTCACAAATTTTTCCAGCTATTAAAGAATTTAGACATGAAATCCCTCTTTCACTCCTCAAACAAATACCGCAAAGCACAAGCAGCCAAATAACAGCAATTTCGGAGAAATTGTGAAAACACACCAAAATAATCAACAACAACTGGACTCCATAAACAGCCAAATGACATCCAGCATAGGGAAAATTTTGAAAAACGCCCAAAAGAAATCAACAACTACTGCACTTTCACAACATAAATATTCAAAATGCTCTGCAGAAAGAATCTGTTCACCAATATGATCATGATTACTATATTATATGTTAAATAGAGGTGAACACTAAAGTTCCGAGGAAAGAATGAAAGGAAGAATTACCAGATGCACAGTGTACTATGCACAACAAATGGCATCATTATATAAAAAATTGCACTTGTGAAGAAAGGTAAAGAAATAAATGCTCTGCACATAAGGAAACATGGAAGGGGAGGGAGGCACAGTTCAACATAAAATATATAGTCAAAAATAAACCGTGAAAAAAATTTATGAATATGTATGTTTAAATGTGACGGTTTATCAGGGAATTAAAAGTATGTATTTAATTTAACTTTGTTGAGTGTTTGTTTTATTTTATTTAAATTTATTTAAATAATTAAATGATATAGTAAATTACATAAAATTATCGGTGTTGTCAAATACTTTTAAATTAGATAAGAAATTGATTTTTATTTTTTAAATTAAATATAAAAATTATTGATTTAAAAAAAAAAAAAAAAAAAGAGTAATGAGACTTAGTAAGAAGAAATGAACCTTGACAATACCAAGGAGCTTTGAAGTCAATGGGAGGTAACCCAACAAATATTACTATGAAGTAAAGAAATGTGTGAAAAGTTTAGTAGTTGAGTTATGGTTGGATGGTTTGGTAATAAGTTTATTAGAGTAAATATAATCTGTATAATTTTAATTTTTAGTGATTGATTTTTTTAAATCTAAAAAGAAAAATGTATTTTTTCTTTTTCAAAATTAAATATTATTTGAAAGAAATAAATTAAAAATATTAGCATTATGTAATAAAGAATAAAGTGATCCTTGATGCGGGTGGGTGACAAGGTTCATGGTACGAAGGTGAAATGGCGGGTTGGCGCGTGGCCTATTTCCACCGCCACCCATCCTCACATGCTGCTGGTCTTTATTATTTCCGTCCAAGTCTTTAAAGCTGCGTTAATGAGGCCCATCCCCCGTCGTCAGCCCGCTCTTTCTTCTGTCATGGCGCTCAACAATGATCCCATTTGTGTTCCGCCCCTTCGCTCCTGCTGCTCCCTAGCTGCTGCTGAGCACTGTACACACACCAGCACAGGGATGAGATGTGCTCTTAGCTGCTGTGTAAACTTATTGCCGGGTTTCCATTTCACCAATAGCTCTTCCTGCATTCACTCTCGTCCGTCCTCCTCTCCAACCAATTATCCTCCGCAGGCCGAGGCCAATTTCCTTTCGGCTCACCCCTATTCCAATAATTCTGCTGTCTTTTTTGCTCCCTCTGCTCTTAACACCATGCCTCGACTGCGCCCGAGAATGCGCCTGTAGGAGAGGTAGCTCCCGTGGGCAGGTGAACCGCAGGTCCTCCCCCTCCACTTCAGATTCTTCGTCCTTCTCTTCGGAATTTGGCCCTGTTTGCTTTCCTGCTTCCAGAAGGGGTCGTGGCAGGGGTCGAGATCAGTCCAATCCTATTGGGCGTTTTCGTCTTTCCTCCAGGGCGCATTCTCACCAGGCGCGTCTCCAATTCCCCTGCACTCTCAGCAATATCTCCCTCTTAGCCACTGTCACCATCAATCTCCGGGAAGTTTCCTCGGGTCAAACCTCATCGGGTCAAGCCATGGAAACTCCTGAAGAAGCGCTGGAGCCTAAAGAGGAAGCCAAGCACTGCATTTCTCAGAAGGACAACTAGCAAAGTGTTAATCCTGGTATTGAAGTTGATGTGGGTCTGCAAGCAGGTTCCAGCGCTCCAAATGAAGGCGGCTCTGCAAGCAAGGATTGCCCTCCTCCTGAAGAAGATGATCCATACAAATTTGCTTGCCTCATCGTTGAGGAAGAGCCTCCCTCATCTCATGAAGTCTAATCAGGTTTGCGTTTCTGGGTTTTGGTCTCTGTAGGCATGAAGGTGTTCAATTCCAGTTTGAAGCTCCTGCTTTACTGTTCTCCCGCTCTCATGTTCACTCTTTTGTTAAACTGCCGGTTTCCCCTGCGTGGGCGGCATAATCCGGTTTATGATTTTATCTTTTGGCACTGGCCTCAGAATTTCGAACTGTCAGTTTTGGTTTTTGTCATGGGTCGGAACTGTAAGAATCCAGGCACTCTGGTTAAGTCTAAAAAGGTCACTCTGTCAAGGTCTACTCTCAATTCAGTCATAGAAGTCAATTATCTCTTTGAGATAGATAAGGTCATAGTTTTTATAACTCTCTTGGTCAACTTCCAGCAGGTTTTGTTTGTCAATGACCAGAATTGTAATGTCAGAATGCCACAGCAATGGGCTGGAACTCCTGAGGCCTCTGCCTCTCTGTAATTATATTTTGTATCAATATAGAAGTAGCTCTATTCAGAAAAAATAAAAATAAAAAGAAAGAAAGAGATAAAGAATAAAGTGAAAATGAATTTAATTGTGATTATAAAAAAGAGTTAAAAACAAAATAAAATAATTAGAAAAATAATAAATAATATAATATTTTTAGAATAATTATATTAAATGAAGGGAAATAAAATAAAAATAATTATAAGTTATTATTGTATTAAGAAATATAACTGGAAAGAATTAACAGATGAAAATGAAGATTTGTTTATAAAGATGTTTTTTTTCAAAATTAAAAATTATTAGAGAAAAGTAAATCACTGATATTATTATTGTCTTATAATATTGTATGAAAAAAGATGAAAAAAAGATGAAAGTAAGTTGATATTTTAATTATACTAAAGAAAATTTAAGTTTTAAAAATAATAACAATAAATAAGATTTTATGTAGAATGATATTGAAATTAATGAAAATACCATTTAATATAATTTAATTATAAATTAAATAGAATATATAAATATTAGAATAAAAAATTTTAAATGATTTTGAAAATATAATTTAATATAATCAAAAAGAAATATTAAGAAAATAAAATAAATAAAATTGTTTAAAATAAAATAAATAATGAAAAATAAGATATTCAAGAAAATGAGTCGGCATCATAAATGAATTTGAATTCAAAATATGAGTTATTAAAGATTAATTTAATTAAGATTCAAAACCTCTTTTCTATGTAACTTCCGGGTATTGGTAACTTTCATATATTATTTGAATTCAAAATGATGATTGTGTGTAACTTCTTGTATTGGTAACTTTGGTATATTATTTGAATTCAAAAGGACAAAGTGTGTAACTTCCGTGTATTGGTAACTTTTTTATATTATTTGAATTCAAAATGATGATTGGAGATTACATCGGACTTGACTTGTGGCTTGAGAAAATTTGACCCAACGGAAACCTAGATCACATCAGCACTAAGCTAATTGGATTTAACTTGTCTTCTCCCCCTAGCAAGAAAATATGTGTTACAAAGGGTGATATCTAAAAGGTTATAACCTCTTACCAATATTGAAGAGGTTATAACCTTTTAGCAATGTAATAATAAGTGAAGTAAAACTCTATGCAATAAAAAAAGGAATTTCAAGAAAATTAGTTGGCATCATAAATGAATTTGGATTCAAAATGATGAATTATTAAAGATTAATTTAATTAAGTTATAACCTCTTTCGTGTGTAACTTCTATATATTGGTAACTTCTGTATATTATTTGAATTCAAAATGATGAGTTATTAAAGATTAATTTAATTAAGATTATAACCTCTTTCCTATGTAACTTCCGTATATTTTGTAACTTTGGTATAATTTAGTAAATATAATATTTATATTTATTTTTTTGTTTGTCAAGTGGTCTGACTTTATTGCAGATTACATTGGGCAACTTCAGTATATTTTGTAATTTTAGTATAATTTGGTAGATATAATATTTAAATTTATTTTTTTATTTGTCAAGTGATCTAAGTTCATCGAGATTACATTGGGCTTGACCTGTGGCTTGAGAAACTTTGACCCAGGGGAAGTCTGGGCCACACAAGCACTAAGTATATTTTGTAACTTTCGTATAATTTGAAGATTTAAAATTAGATAAGAAATAGATTTTTATTTTCCAAATCAAATATAGAAATTATAAAAATATTGATTATCAAAACTTAATTTTAATAAATAAATAACAAATACCAAAAAATAATAATGAGACCTGGTAAAATATAATATCGAAAATGAGAAGAAATGAACTTTGACAATAATGAGGAGCTTTGAAGTCAAGGGGAGGTAACCCAACAAACTGGAAAATATTACCATGAAGTAAGAAATGAGGTAAGAAAATGTGTGAAAGTCTAGTAGTTGAGTTATTGTTTGGTTTGGCGGTCTAGTGATAAGTTTATTAGAGTAGATATAATTTGTATAATTTTAATTTTTAGTGATTGATTTTTTAAAATATAAATAAAAGAGTTTATTTTCTCTTTTTCAAAATTCAATATTATTAGAGAAAAATAAATTAAAAATATTAGTATTATATAATAAAGAATAAAGTGAAAATGAGTTTACATTGTGATTATGGGAGAAAATTAAAAATTTGGGAAAGAAAAATTATATTTAAGTGAATGGAAATAAAATAAAAATAATTATAAGTTTTTTACAGAAACGGTTATGAGATATATTAACTGCTGGGTCTAAATGCCAGATTTCGGGTTACAATGAGAGGGAGAAGGGCCCAAGAAGTATCAATAGCCAGAAGTGCTATGAGACTTGTGGACCGCTTCCAGCTCTTTTTTACTACAATTATGCACTCGATTTTTGTGATTTCCCCTAGCTTAAAAATACAAACAAACTGATTCAATAGCAAGCAGTAAAACATTTAAGCTGACAGATTATGGAATTGGATCCCATGTTTCGTCCTCGTCTCGAATTATTGCTCCAACAGAGATGAGGACAGCTTTATTTGCTTCAAGGTCTGCTTCTTTGTTGTTGTCTCTCAACACATGATAGTAGCTCAACTTTTTAAACAATTTCCCCAAAATTCTGATTCTGGATATCAGCCTTGCCAATCTAAGATCCCAGGGGGAGGAGTTTGTCACCATAATTTTGATTATCACTTGGGAATCCCCAAAAACATTAACCTCCTTGATTTCTAGATTCAAGAGCGATTTAAGGCCTTGAAGGAGGGCCAGTGCCTCTGCTTGAATGCTGGAGTTGATCCCCAGACCCCATGCAAAGTTGTGGATCAAAACACCTTCAACATTTTTTACAATACCTCCTGCTCCAGCCCTTCCCGAGTTACCCTTTGATGCCCCATCAAAGAAGAAAGAGTGCACTTGTTGCTTGGAGATCCATTCTTGAAACTCAGCATTGTTCTTCCCCCTTATTTGCCAATCTTCAATGAGGGAAATGTTGCTGGTGGCTTGAAGAAATTGCAGGTTTAGGGAGGTACCCCAGACTGAATCTAATTGAGTGAGATTTGAGGCATCTTTTTTATTATCCAAGCTCTCCTTTAACTGGAATTTTATCTTGGCCGCCACCACCTTGACATCATGCTTAGTATCTCTAAATATTCTGCTGTTTCGCTCAAGCCAGATCTGCCAGCAGCAGATTTTGGGGAGGGCAGACCACGCCTTTTTTATCACTTTGTTTTTGGGTGGAGGACCGGGGTAACTGTTCTTCCAATTTGCAAAAAGATTAGGAATAGAGGAGGGAAGGACAAAATTGGGGTTCCAGTAATCCATCAGCTCGCTCCAAACCTGCACAGTGAATTTACAATTCAAGATCAAGTGTGTGGCACATTCCACATTTTCTCTGCACAATGAGCACCTGGACGGACCATGGAAACCTCGTTTCTGTAGTTTGTCATCTGTAAGAATTTTCTTGTGGCAAAGAAGCCAACAGAACATGTTGATTTTAGGCAGAGAGTGTAGATGCCAGATCGCAGTCCAAGGGGCAGGGTCCGGGGGGACGTGAGGCCTCAAGGAGAGCTTTGCGTAGCCTTGGGCTACCGTGTAACCTGCAGCCAGTGAACCCCAGCCACGCGAATCTCTTCTGCGCAGATGAATGGGGGCAATACCGTTCAGCATGGAGCGAAGACAATTGCAATCCTGAAGGAGCTCCGGAGGCACGTCAAAGAAATTCCAGCCTGCCCAATGCGTCCCATCCCACGTGGAGATATCCCACAGCGAAGTTTTCCCAACAGAAGTCAACCAACAACGAATCGCGTTCAAAGAGGAACAGTCACCAATTGGATCACGACCCAAAATACGATCTGTTCAGATATTTATCTTCTTACCGTTTCCAGGAATCCAAAAGGCGTTGGAGCTGATCAGGGGGGCAGCTTTGGAGCAGAGTCTAGCAAAGGGAGAGATGCCTTGGGGGAGAGGACCATCCAGGCATCTGAGTCTCTTGCCTTTAAAATATTTCTTCCAGAGTGCTAATTGGGCCCAGCAAGGCTTGGGCGCAATGATTCTCCAGAGCAGCTTGGCTCCCATGGCTATGTTCTGAAGAGAGAGATTCTTGAAGGTTAGCCCCCCCTCCCTCAGCGGTTTGGAGACAGTCTCCCAGTTAACCAGTGGGAATTTCCTCTCATTATGTTTGCCCCCCTTCCAAAAGAAGTTTCGAATATGTTGTTCCATTTTCTGAAGGATGCCAATTGGGGCCAAAAGAACAGAGAACTGAAATAGGGGAAGACTGCATAGGACAGCTTTGATGAGGACAGACTTGCCCGCAATATTGAGCCAGGTGAGCCCCCAAGCCCGGAGCTTATTTTTGAATTTTTCCACTTGGGGGAGCCAATCCTTACTATAGGCCCTCTTGAGGAAGATAGGAAGCCCAAGGTATTTGAAAGAAGTCCAAGTTGGAGAGGCTGCAAATCCAAAACACCTTGCAATGGCGCTGAGCAAGCTGGGAGGAGTATTCCAACTGTAAATATGGCATTTCCCCTTGTTGAGGCTACTTCCCGACACCATACAATATTCATCTATAGCTTCTTTAAAGCTGTTGGCTGAATGTAGTGTTGCAGCCCCCAGCAGCAAAGTATCATCTGCGAAGAGGGCGTGGTTGATGCTTTTAACTCCTCTGGCAATGCAAAGCCCTGTGATCTCCTGCTCTTGCATTTTCTTGTTTAGATAGAAACTGATAACGGAGGCCTGGAGGACAAACAGAAGGGGAGAAAGAGGGCAGCCCTGTCTTAGTCCTCTTGAGGCTTTGAAGAATTCCGCTGCTCCGCCATTAACAAGGGGAGCAATCCAAGGCTCTGAGATACAGGCCCGAATCCAGTTTATAAAGTTCTCCCCAAATCCAAATTTTTTCAGAACATTCAAAAGGAAACAATGCCTGACTCGATCGAAGGCATTGGCTAAGTCCAGTTTGACAACCATACCTCTTTCCTTACGCTGCTGGCTTGAGAGAATTGCCTCTTGAACCAAAATGAAATTGTCCACTAGCTATCTACCGTGAATAAAGCCCCCTTGATTTTCAGGAATGATTGTGGGGAGAAGATATTTCAGCCTGTTTGCTATTACTTTGGTGATCAACTTATAACCAATATTACAGAGAGAGATGGGGCGAAATATGTTGAAGGAATTGGCGCCTTTCTCCTTGGGGATGAGAGCAAGGAACGCAGAGTTTGTGCTACCTCCTAATTTCTGACAGTCTTGGGATTTTTGAACCATTTTGTAGAGATCTTTTTCCACAATGTGCCAACAGGATTGCAGAAATCTGGCGGTGAATCCATCCGGTCCTAGTGCTTTGTCAGGATCCATGGCAAAGAGAGCATTCTTGACCTCAGTCTTGGTGACTTTTGCTTCTAGGAGATGGTTCATCTCAGCAGAGATTGAAGGGGGGACCCAGTCCAGAAGATCAAAATTTTGAATCAGATTCGCATCCTCACTGTACAACTTCTGGAAGTGAAGAAAAGCTGCTCGTTTAATGCTTGCAAAATCTTTATGATTGGAATTGTCATCCTTAATCTCAGATATGGTGTTGAAGCATTTTCTGGCTTGAGTTTGCTTGTGAAAGAAAGAGGAATTTATGTCTCCCGCTTTAAGCCATAGACAACGAGACTTAATCCTCCAAAACTCTTCTTCTGCCAGGCAGGCTTTGTGGAAGTGCTGTTGGAGTTGAATCTCCTTATCGAGGATTTCTCTAGTTACATATGCCTCTTCCGAAAGCAAGTGGTGTGCTTCCAGTTGACTTTGGAGCTTTTTCCTTTCAGCTGCTGGGTTAGAAAGAGTTTTGGCCCAACATTTTAAGGCAGCTTTCGTTCTTCTGAGTTTTTCTTCCCACACGAAGAAGGGTGATCCATTGACTGGCTGAGACCAACTTTCTTTGACAATCTGCATGAAATTGGATTCCTTGACCCAGAGGGGGCTAAATCTGAACGGAATGGGCCGAGGTCGGGGTGAGCCCGGAGATCAAGCTTGATAGGCTTATGATCAGATATGCTGCAAGGAAGGATTTGCATACTAGCATCTAAACCAAGCAATAGAAAGGAACTTTGTACAAAAAATCTATCCAGTCTTGCTGCTATGTGACCAGGGCCTACTCTGTTGTTTGACCAAGTGAACTTACCTGAAGAGGGCTTGATGTCCAGCAAATCCCAATCTTGCAGAAGATCCTCTGCCCATTCCCTCGCCGGATCTCGCACAATGCAGCCTCCTCTCTTTTCAGAGGAATGCAATGTGAGATTGAGGTCACCCGCAATAATGATGTTGTCAAGGTTCCCTAATTCTGCCTGGCTTCTTATAGAGTCCCAACAGGCCTTTTTTTCTCCAGCATTGGCCGGTACATATACATTAAAGAGACAAAAGTATTCTTTAGTGACAAGATGCTGCATTTTTAGGAGCAGCTAGTGAGTGTTTGAAATTTCAGAAATTAACGAGAACTTGCTATCATTCCAAAGAGTGCCTAACCCTCCAGAGGCTCCTCGGGCTGAGACAACTTTTGCTTTGCTTTTACTCCAGATTCTTTTACTTGTTTGGAGGAAGTCTGCTTCCTCCATCTTAGTCTCCTGGATAAGGAATATGTCCCGGGCTTCTATTCTTATTAAGTTTCTTGTTGCCTCTTCCTTGATCTTGCTCCCCATACCCCTACAATTCCAGGAGATTATTTTCATTATTTACCTTTGTTCTGCTGGGCTCCCTTGGAGCCTTGGGGCTGGTTTCTCACCATCTTCGGATTTTTTGCTAGTAGCTTCTCCAGAGTTGGTTGGCTGCCCTGTAACTTGTCCTTATACGTTTCCTGCTCTCTTTTCTCCCGATCTGTTTTGCGACCTCTTGTGGATCTCCTAACAGAGGCCTGAGAGTCGCCTATTTCTCCTTCCTCCTCCGAATCTTCCGACTCCAGGTCCTCTTCCTCGACGCCAACAGGTATTCCTTTTGAGCTTTCTGCAACACTTGCGTCTTTGGAAGACATAGAGGGAGTCCCTTTGACTGGAGATGCTGTCTTTTGAACCTCCACCTCCTGGGTGTCCTCTTGGTGCGAGCTTAGGAGTTCAAACTTGTTTTCAGGAGCGGGCTTAGACGGGATCTGCTGAGAAGAGGCCTGTTGGGGACCTTTGCCACTAGGGCCTCCCGGCTTTTGAGCCTTGTGGGAGGTTTTGGTGCGCTTGACTTGATTCCATCCGTCCTCCTTCCCTTGCACATCCTCATTGTTGGATGGACAGCCTCTGGCGAAGTGGCCATAGACATGGCATTTCCGGCATTTGAAGGGCAGCTGCTCATAGTCCAGTTTCTGCACATGCGTCCAACTTCCGACTTTGATTTTGATGGCCTCTGGTAGCCCAACCTCCAGATCTACTTCCACGCAAATCCTGGCGCAGTCATACTGGTCCTTGTTGTTTGCTCGATCGATGAACTTCCCAAGGGCATTTCCAATATGCATCAGAGAATCCCAATTCCAGCAGTGAACTGGCAGATTTGGGAGTCTAACCCACACCGGGACTGCTTTGGGCACATCCACAGCAGGATCGAAGTATGGAGTCCACTTATTTAGGTACAAACCCTGGGGGCCCATGAAGTAGGGGCCGTTCTGGAAGATCAGATCTTTGTCATCTTTTGAAGTGAACTCGAAGAGAAAGTAACCTCTCCCCAAAAAATAAGAAGTAACGCTTTCTTTGATCAGAGGCGCCCAGTTTCTGTTGACCCAGCTCTCAGTGGTTTTGGGAGATGGCCAAAGCCCTGTGAACTGGCCTATGAGAGCTCGTTCAACCAGTGATAAAGCAACCTGAATCGGAGTCTCTGCTGGAAGAGAGATCTCAGGTATTTCATCAATTTTCTTAACAAATTTCGCAGCTTCAACATTCTTCTTCTTAGGAAGCCCTGCCAATAAGCGATCGAAAGCCTCAGCAGAAGAGGGTGGGGGAGGGGGACGAGGCCCCTGGGGAGAGCCCAGCCCCTCCATGGGCGCAAGATGCGCAGGCAGCAACGCGTTCTTCGCCTCCAAATAAGTACGTAAAGATGTTCCAAAATAAAAATAATTATAAGTTATTAGTGGTTAATAAATATAATTTGAAAGAATTAATATCATAAGAAGATGAAAATGAAGATTTTTTTTTCAAAATTAAAAATTATTAGAGAAAAGTAAATAACATATTATTATTGTCGAAAAAGGATGAAAGTAAGTTGATATTGTAAATATACTAAAGAAAATGTAAGTTTTAAAAATAATAACAATAAATAAGATTTTAAGTAGAATGATATTGAAATTAATGAAAATGCCATTAAATATAATTTAATTATAAATCTAATATAATATATGAATATTAGAATGATTTTTTTTTAATGATTTTGAAAATATAATTTAATATAAATAAATAAAAAATATTAAGGAAAGAAGATAGATAATAAAATTGTTATAAAATAAAATAAATAATGAAAAATAAGATATTCAATAAAATGAGTTGGCATCATAAATGAATTTGAATTCAAAATGATGAGTTATTAAAGATTAGTTTAATTAAGATTATAACCTCTTTCTGTGTAACTTTCGTATATTGGTAACTTCCGTATATTATTTGAATTCAAAATGATGAGTTATTGGTAATTTTCATATATTTTGGAACTTTCGTATAATTTGGTAAATATAATATTTATATTTTATTTTATTTTTGTCAAATGGTCTGAGGTCATCGGAGATTATATCAGCTTTGAGTTGTGGCTTGAGAAACCTTGACCCAGGGGGAAGTTTGGGCCACACTAACACTAAGCTAATTTGACTTGTGGCTTGAGAAACCTTGACCCAGGGAAAGCCTTGGCCACACCAGCACTAAGCTAACTAGTTTTAACTTGTCTTCTCCCCCTAGCAAGAAAATATATGTAACAAAGGGTGATATCTAAAAGGTTATAACCTCTTACCAATGTTGAAGAGGTTATAACATTTTACCAATGTAATAATAAGTGAAGTAAAACTCTATGCAATTAAAAAAAATGAATTTCAAGAAAATGAATTGGCATCATAAATGAATTTGGATTCAAAATGATGAATTATTAAAGATTAATTTAATTAAGATTATTTCTTCTTTCGTGTGTAACTTCTGTATAACTTCTGTATATTGGTAACTTCTGTATATTATTTGAATTCAAAATGATGAGTTATTAAAGATTAATTTAATTTGAATTCAAAATGATGAGTGATTAAAGATTAATTTAATTAAGATTATAACATCTTTCCTGTGTAACTTCTTTATATTGGTAACTTCAGTATATTTTGTAATTTTCCTATAATTTGGTAAATATAATATTTATATTTATTTTTTTGTTTGTCAAGTGGCTTGAGTTCATGAGAGATTACATTGGGCAACTTTCGTATATATTGTAACTTCCATATAATTTGGTAAATATAATATTTATATTAATATATTTATTTTGTCAAGTGATCTGAGTTTATCTAGATTACATCGGGCACCCCAGCAACAGCTTCGTGAGGTTTGACCTTGAAAACGGTTGTGCTACTAAGATTTGAGTGTTTATTTTATATTAAATTTAAAATAATAATTATTATTATTGAAACAAGAAAAATTTTAACTAAATTTTATTAAAAAATATATATGTCATATATTAATATATATAAAGTATATTGTCCATGGGATCTTGGATAGACGGTGCTCTATTAAAACACTCATTAACTATATTGGACATGTTGAAGATATGGTCTTGCCAAACTTACACAATATCTATATATATATAGTATATCAATTTAAATTTTTTATTTTTTATTTTTTATTTTTATTTTTATTTTTGATTGTATCTAAATTTAAATTTAAATTTAAATTAGTTCACATTTGAGATTAAAGAATTATTTTCTCAACGCTAAAATGTTGTTATAGAAATTGTGCAAATCTAACTCACAATGTAAAAACCACAATTAACTCTCACTCTAGAATTTAATCCTAAAATTTAAGGAAAATTAATAAAATAAATTTGTATTTTATGATGATGATGATGATGATGATGGTTAACGTCCACTCAGACCAATCTTTGGTCTATCGGACCTAAAGAAAAGAGTTATTATTTTGATTTAAGATTTTATTCCTATGCTCAAAAACTTGGAGAGAAGCCTCCCGAGCTCACTATAATTTTGACATCTTAAAAGGCTAGGAAGGTCAGTGTTGTAACAAAGATCATGAAATTGAGCTCTAATGTGGTTGTACTCAGGGCACTCTAAGAGGAAGTGATTTTCATCCTCGATGTTCATATTCTCACAGAGATGGCAGATCCTTTCCATCCATGGTGTTTTACGAACTCTCCAACGACCTGTTTCACTATGGAGCTCATGAGAGTTCGTTCTAATCTTGGCTATATTAATTTTCTTCTTTGAGCTAGTTAAAAAAAAGAGATGCTTTTGATCTTCTAGGGTGGGGTTGATGACCTCCTTATAATATCTTAATTTTCTTTTAGCTGCTAGATCTTTCTTACACCACATTTTTTCTTTGAACTTAGAAGTAACAATTTTTTTAATGTTATTAATGTTTTGCAATGCAACGTTCTCATCGATCTCTCAATGGTTTAACCAGGCCCTAGTGTCTTTATACCAACCTCGTTTAAGCCTTAGGTGGTTTCTATGGTCTCCTATGCTATTGAGCTTGTGCTTGTACAACAGAAGCCTAGTCATAGTTAGGTTCTTGATAGGGGAAAGACCCACTTCTATAAGGAGAATAGGATAGGGTGTATTGTTTTTAATTTTAAGGTTATAAGTTATAAAACGCTTCTGGATTTGCTCAATCTTTCTCCAGGATTCTCTAGAGATGTTGCAACCCCAAACCTCACATCCATATAAGATAACAGGAGTGACTAAAGTTTCAAAGAGGAACTTCTTTTTATCCCACATTACGAGGTTTGCCGTTTTACAATTATTTTCAAGACCAAAATAAGCTTTCCACCCCATTTATCTTTTTCTGAATGCTATAGTTCCAATTGAGCTTGTGATGAATATCAATTCCTAAGTACTTGTAAAAGACACTTCCTCCAAATTATTTATTATTAAAAATATATATTGTTACACTTTAAAATATATATATTACCTATATTAATAGATAAATAAGTAATGTAAATAATATTAATAAATTAAAATCAAATTTTATAATATAAATAAAAATAATTAATATAATTAATTATAGTTTAAGTAATATTTTTATTTATCTATTTTATATTCACAATGAAAATGGCATTGTTAAGTAAATATTTTTAATTAACTACTATTAATTAATAAATAAAAATTTTATTTTATATAAAAATTTATTACTTAAAATTTTATTGAGATAATTCAAACACATACAATTCAATATGTCTTTATATTATTGTTCTCGCTCTGAGAAAGTTATGGTCCACCTCAAGCTCAAAATTTGAATTCACAATAACGACAACAATACATAGGACAACTAAAAACCCTTTTTAATGTTTCTTCTATCTTTTCAAATAAAATAAAAATAAAAAAAATTAGGATATTTTGGTAGTGTTAATTTTTTTTCTCATAGAAAATTTATATACATTATATAAAAGAGATATAAAAGAAATATGTACGTTACGGTTCATTATATTATAAATTTTAAGTAATGGTATAAAAAAATTAGAAATATATATATATATATATATATATATATATATATATATATATATATATATATATATATATATATATTTTAATTATTTCAAATAAATTTATTTATTGGTTAGTTTAAAGGTGCAAGAATATATTGAAGAAAATTCAAAATATTTAAAAACTTTTATTTCTGTTAGAATAAACATGATATAAAGGTTAAAAAAAAATAAAAAAAATTGAGATATATAAAATGTATGAGTGTCACACAACACATTTGGTGTAGCATGTATTGCATTGAGATAAAATGGATTCAATGGATAGAAGATATCTCCAACATATAATGTTAGCTTTATTGCAAAGGGGAAACTAAAGAATCAACTAAGTGTTGTAGATGTGTAAAGACAACAAATTTAGTGAGGATGACGAATTTTGTTTCCGCCCATGTCAACGATTTTCTTCAGATGGTGTATATTTAAAAATTGATCGACTCATTCATGGATTTCGTATGCTCCACTACTCCTGCATCCCACTTGATTTTGGGACAGCCAAAGGCATCGAACTAATCCAAAACACTAGATGTTCCACACCTAGCAACTATAGTATCACATTCCATTGGCGAATACATAGTCTTTGAAGATGGCAATGATTCTTAGCTCGTCTATTCTCTTACACTAGTTAATGTCTAGTTGTTTCAAAATTCAAGTAACAGAACAAAAACGGTGGCATTTCCAACAAAGGAAGTCAAATTTAGAAAACTGCTGAGATTCAACAAGATAATGAGCTTAGTGAAAAGAGTCGCCTTCACTAAGTGGGCCCCGCAGGCTATTTTTGGCGCAAAGTCTATTTTTAGACTATGCCTATTTTTAGACATGTCGATCATATTCTATGAGTTGCATGATGCTATTTGTGGATGGTTGGTCAAGTTGGAAAAATAGATGGACTTCTATTTTTAGACATTTTGGGCGAAGTCTATTTTTAGACTGCCAGTCTAAAAATAGACATGTCGGATATTATTAGCTCATAATAATATTTGGACTCTAAACATTATCTTATTCTCTTGGAGCACTGACATTCAGTTGACAAATTGTTCAAATCAGCTAGCTAAAGGAATTACGCAATTCCTAGAGCTACTGGTGGTTCATGCATGGAGGACTTCAGTTAGAACTCAAGTGGCAGAGTTTGGTGGAGTTGGAGAAGTAGTTGGTGGAGTTGGTTTCTAGTTTAACTACACTTGTGGAGTTAAACTTAGTTGAACTGATTGTGTCTATTTCTAACTGATTGATACTTTCAGTGGAGTTGAGTGAATTAATTAGTTAAATTAATTCACTAAATAATAACTCATTATTTAACTGGACAGAGACAACAATTAACTACAGTGCAGAACAGATCAGTGGAGACTCAATGGAGAGATTGGTGAAAGAGCAAGTGTGACTATCAGTTGTGACTATAGTGTTGCATTGTATGCACCACACATTCATTGGAGATGCCAATGAGGATTGCGTGAGCAAGGCTGGAGCAATTCGAACTCATCCAGAGCCATTCTTCAGCAGGGATTGCGCAGCAGAGGCAGGCTATCAGGAGGGAAAAAATCAGTGCAGATTTTTGCTGATTGTTCTTGATTAGTGTGTAGCGATTGTATTGTACTGAGAGCTTGATATGAACAGCTTTGTATGAGGATTGTTACATGATCTCTATGACATATATTATATATAGATAGTTTGGGTTTTCAGCTTCAGGCTTTCCTGTTAAACAATTGTGTTAATGTGTGTGAATTTTTATTGTTTCATGTGTGCATTGCAATCTTGATTTAATTTCCGCAAATGATCAATGGTGAAATAGATTATGTATTTTTCATGAAGTTAAAATAGTGTGAGATCAGGAGAATCTTGGACATATAACACATAAGTTATATAATTTATACATGGTATCAGAGTTGTGTTGATCATTGGAGGAGATTTCAATTATTGAAGCGGTTGAGTTTTGTGCTGGTGGAATTCGGATTTGCTGCAGTGTTTTCGTGGTGTTGAAGTTGAGCATTCATTGAGATGTCTTTCAACAGATTGCGATTGGAGTATGCCCTTGAGGGTAGCTCGAATTACATATCATGGAAGGATAGGATGGAGGTGGTGCTGGATGATAATGGGTTGAAGGAGTTCATAGATGTTGATATTCCGAAGCCTACTTCTAGCGATGCAGCCGCACTTGACGCATGGCAAAAGAAGGTAGCAAAGTGTCGAAGGATTATGTTGGAAGGTGTGAAGGACCACATTATGTCCAACCTTCACGGGAAAGCCACTCCATTCTTAATGTGGAAGGCTTTGACAGACTTGTTCCAAAGCAGAAGTGACCAGAGGAAGTTGGCGCTTAAAGACAAGCTCAGAAAAATAAAAATGGAGAAAGGCAACAGTATTCCAAAATACCTCACGAAGTTTGTCCACTGCAAGGATGAGCTAGGAAGTGTGGGGGTTATTGTTGATGAAAAATACTTGGTGAGCTTGGCTCTCCTTGGGCTTCCGAAGAGTTGGCATAGCTACGAAGACTCTGTCAATGGACGGGAGAAACTGCCAGGATGGGAGCAACTTTGGTCGGATCTTGTGCAGGAGGAGATAAGGTGGGGTACCAAGGATGGATCTTCATCGAAAAATGAAGATGAAGAAAATTGTGCTTTGGCTGCCAAAGGTCGAAAAGGAAAAGGGAAGAAATCTTCCAAATCCGAAGCTAAAGGCAAGAAGCATGATTTGTCCAAGGTGAAGTGTTTTCACTGTCACCGGCACGGGCATTTCACCACTAATTGCCCACAGAAGAAGAAGAAGAAGAGCGTTGTTGGTTCTGCAGCAAGAGAGGCCTTAGCCTTGCAGTTTGAGGTCGACTTTTCTTTAATCGCATGCTTGGTTTCAAGTGTGATGGGATCGGTGTGGTTTCTTGACAGTGGTGCGTCTTTCCATATGACCGGAGACAAAGATTTGTTTAGTGATATGGAGGAAAAGGATCTTGGAGTGCACATCGAGATGGGTGATGATGGTAGATACAGTGCAACTGGTATCGAGACCATTTCCTTTGAGATGGAGTCCAGTAAACCTTTCATCTTGAAGGATGTCATGCATGTTCCAGGATTGAAGAAGAATCTGATCTTCGTGGCGATGCTGGAAGACAAGGGTTATGATGTTGTTTTTAGCAAGGGAAAAGCTTTCCTGCACCATAAAACAACTGGTCAAACTAGGAGGATAGGAATTCGAGTTAAGAATCTTTATCAATTGCAGGTAGATGGTTGCACTGCAATGGAAGGCAAAGCAAAAGGGGTGGTGAGCCGAGATGAGGGTGAATTGTGGCACAGGAGATTGGGCCATCTTCGCCATGGCGCTTTGAAAATTTTGCAGCAGATTTCTACCGGGCTTCCCAAAGGTACACTTGCGCAGTCAGATCAGTGCAAGGGTTGTACTTTGGGAAAATTTGTGAAGACCATTTTTCATGAGAAGGATAGTCGTGCTTCAACGATCCTTGAAAGAATTCACACAGACGTGTGTGGACCTTTCTCGGTTGCTTCAACAGCAAAGCACTGGTATTATGTGATATTTGTTGATGATTTTTGTCGTAAGTGCTGGATCTTCTTCATGCAGAAGAAGAGCGAGACATACTCAAAATTCTGTGAGTTCAAGGCGCTGTTTGAGAAAGAGTCGAGGAAGCAAGTGAAAGCTCTCCGGAGCGATAATGGTGGTGAATACATCTCTGGCGAATCCAAAGACTTCTGTAGCAAAGAAGGAATTCGAAGAGAAATCATAGCGCCTCATAACCCACAACAAAATGGGGTCGCTGAGAGGAAGAACAAAATGATCGTAGGTGCTGCACGGGCGATGTTGCATGATCAGGGCCTTCCCATACACTTGTGGGCTGAGGCATGCAACACTGCGGTTTATGTGCAAAACCGTTGTCCTCGTAGAGTACTTGGCATTAGTACACCCGAAGAGGCATTTTCTAGTAAGAAGCCTGATATTTCTCATTTGAAGATTTTTGGCTCACCTGTTTACATTCATGTGACGAAGGATGCCAGGAAGAAGCTGGAGTCGACCGTAGAGGTTGGGATATTTATGGGGTACATATAAACACCCCACAATTATCGTGTGTATTTTCCAGACAGTCGGATGATTGTCGTGCGACGGGATATCAAATTTCATGAGGAGAAAGCCATGAAGTTGTCGCTTGAGAGGGAGCTACACTTGCATGCAGAGGAGGAGCTACTTGTTCCTAAAGATGAGCCTCAAGATGTGGATTAGCCACAAGAGGAGGTTCATGGAGTGGAAGAAACCACTCATGCAGCGCCAAACATCAGAGGGTGGAAGCGCACTACAGAAGCTGAGCGACTGAATCTTGATGCAGTGCAGAATGTAGGATTTCCTACATCACAGTGCAGACAGAGACAGTCACCTGAACGATTTACTGGATACATGGCTCTGATGAGCAAGTGTATCGTGACGTAGCCATCCTCTTTCGAGGAAGCTGTGGAGGATCCCACATGGGTAGATGCCATGGTGGAAGAGTATGATTCGATTGTCCGAAACAGTGCATGGGAGATTTTCCTAAGGCCGGAAGGGAAATCAGTGGTAGGTTCGAGATGGATCTACAAAGTGAAGCAAGCTGTTGATGGGAGCGTTGAGAAGTATAAGGAAAGATTTGTTGCCTGGGGCTTCTCACAGATTGAGGGGATCGACTATGAAGAAACCTTTGCACCTGTCGCAAGGTATTCTTCCATATGGACCATCCTTGCTCTCTCAGCGCAGATGGGTTGGCACATTCATCAGATGGATGTGAAGACTGTGTTCCTCAACGGAATCATTAAGGAGGAGGTGTACATTGAGCAGCCTGAAGGATCTGAAATCTTCAGCAGCGAGTTGCATGTGTGCAGGCTCAAAAGAGCATTGTATGGGCTGAAACAAGCACCTCGTGCTTGGTACACACGAGTAGACAGTTATTTCACCGGACTTGGTTTCGCCAAGAGTGAGGCGGATCCAAACCTATACCAGATTGTGGAGGGTAAGATTTTGATCATTGTGCTTTATGTAGACGATTTAGTACTAATTGATGATGAACTGTTGATACACTCATGCAAGGCAGATCTTGCAAAGGAGTTCAAGATGAAGGACTTGGGCCTCCTTCATTATTTCCTCGGATTGGAAATTTGGTAGCGGAAAGGTGAACTGTTTGTGTCTCAAGGCAAGTACGCCCGAGAGATACTGGAGAAGTTTCACATGCAAGGCTGCAAGCCTATCGACACTCCTCTTCCTGGTAGTTGGAGGAAGGAGGATGCTACATCGGCAGAGGTAGTGGATGCCACTATTTATCGACAGTTGCTTGGCTCACTCATGTATTTAGTTAATACACGACCTGACATATGCTATGCTGTGAACCAACTTTCACAAGCGATGGTGAAGCCTACCAAGCTCTTTTGGAAGGCAGGCAAGCATGTCCTGAGGTATCTCAGGGGCACATCTGAGTATGGATTGTGGTACAAACAGTCGGATGAGGTGAAGCTGCATGGCTTCACGGATGCAGATTGGGCAGGAAGCCCGATGGACAAAAAGAGCACATCTGGAGGGATTTTCAGTATCGGATCTACAACAGTTTCTTGGTACAGCAGGAAACAAAGATCCATGGCACTCAGTTTAGCGGAGGCCGAGTACATGGCAGCAAGTTTGGCTGCATGTGAGGCTATATGGATGAGGAAGATCGTGGTCGGTTTGTTCGGTTCTCATTTAGATCCTACTGTGATATATTGTGATAACCAGAGTTGCATTAAACTCTCGGTTAATCCAATATTTCATGATAGATCTAAACATATTGACATCCGGTACCATCATATCAGAGGTTGTGTGCAACGAAGGATCGTGTTGCTTTCTTACATTCCTACGGAAGATCAGGATGCAGATATTCTGACGAAGACGCTCACCAAGAGCAAATTTGAATACCATAGAGACAGGATCGGGGTGACAGATAATCCCTATCTTGTTGAGAGGGAGTGTTGAGATTCAATAAGATGATGAGCTTAATGAAAAGAGTCGCCTTCACTAAGTGGGCCCCGCAGGCTATTTTTGGCGCAAAGTCTATTTTTAGACATGTCGATCATATTCTATGAGTTGCAGCATGCTATTTGTGGATGGTTGGTCAAGTTGGAAAAAAGATGGAATTCTGTTTTTAGACATTTTGGGCGAAGTCTATTTTTAGACTGCGAGTCTAAAAATAGACATGTCGAATATTATTAGCTCTTAATAATATTTGGACTCTAAACATTATCTTATTCTATTGGAGCACTGACATTCAGTTGACAGATTGTTCAGATCAGCTAGCTGAAGGAATTACGCAATTCCTAGAGCTACTGGTGGTTCATGCATGGAGGACTTCAGTTAGAACTCAAGTGGCAGAGTTTGGTGGATTTGGAGAATTAGTTGGTGGAGTTGGTTTCTAGTTTAACTACACTTGTGGAGTTAAACTCAGTTGAACTGATTGTGTCTATTTTTAACTGATTGATACTTTTAGTGGAGTTGAGTGAATTAATTAGTTAAATTAATTCACTAAATAATAACTCATTATTTAACTGGACAAAGACAACAGTTAACTACAGTGCAGAACAGATCAGTGGAGAGATTGGTGAAAGAGCAAGTGTGACTATCAATTGTGACTACAGTGTTGCATTGTATGCACCACACATTCATTGGAGATGCCAATGAGGATTTCTTGAGCAAGGCTGGAGCAATTCGAACTCATCCAAAGCCATTCTTCGGCAAGGATTGCGCATAAGAGGCAGGCTATCAATAGGGCAAAAATTAGTGCAGATTTTTGTTGATTGTTCTTGATTAGTGTGTAGCGATTGTATTGTACTGAGAGCTTGATATGAAAAACTTTGTATGAGGATTGTTACATGATCTCTATGACATATATTATATACATATAGTTGGGGTTTTCAGCTTCACGCTTTCCCGTTAAACAATTGTGTTAATGTGTGTGAATTTTTATTCTTTCATGTGTGCATTACAATCTTGATTTAATTTCCGCAAATGATCAATGGTGGAATAGATTCTGTATTTTGCATGAAGTTAAAATAGTGTGAGATCAGGAGAATCTTGGACATATAACACAAAAGTTATATAATTTCTACAAAAACTACCAAATTGCCAACAACATCACTAAAACTAACTTTATATTAACAATGTTGAGTCTTGACAAGTGTTGAAGTTACTGATTCTAGTTATGACTTCTTAATCCCCATGATTTTCACATAGTTTTGGAAGCCTGGATACCCTCCTGTTGGAGACCTTAACTGGATATCAAACAAAAAACCCGGTAACTAGTTTTTTTGTGATTAACTTCATTTAATCTCAATGTAAAATGATGACTTCCATTATACTTGGGTTATAGGTGGTGGTTACTATTGATGTTGCCCCATTTCATTATCAGTGTCGAGCAAATATTTTGATGCTACAAGATTTTTCTACTAGAAGTCAACAAATGTATAGCCTTGATGCCAATTTCAAGGAATCTAGTTACATTTATATGTATTATTTGATCTGCATGTTATATATAAGTAGTTGAACTGGAATGCACCTACCAATATAGCTATGAAAATTTCAACAGAGGCAGTGGTGCTAAAAGTTGTCATTACTTTTTCCTGTCTGTCCACCTGTCTCTCTAAGAATGAAATTACCAAGGCCGCTTAAACAAAATTGCAGTCTAAGTTGTTGTTCAGACCTCATTATATAACCAGAAGACTGGCATACACTAAGTTTCATGCCCATTCTAGCTCCCTTTTATGTGAGTCAGGGCTCTTCTCAGTGGTTATATGGCAGATGGGCATTAAGCTGGTATTGAATGTTAGGTGATGCACACAACACTAAACCGAGGGTGTCTCTATATGCATTATATTCTTCGATGCATATGGTAGCAAAGATATGTTACTATAGGAGAAGCAGTGCTTCAGAGAATAAACAATAGGAGAGATAGATCTAACATACTTGCGAGATAATTCTGTAGATATCAACAAATATAATGCTCTGATACCATTGTTGAAAGACATGTGAAAATAGAGAGGATTGATAAGCATGAGAGGCATATTATTAAATATATACATAAATACAATTTTGCGACGCTTGGTTTCGTCTTCCAAGTGGTTTCTTGGACTTCTTCTGACTATTCAATTTCATTTATGACTTCTCTCCTTCCACACAAGTGAATATTCCAAATTTAACAGCACTACTAAAAATTCCACGTAATAAAGGTTAATAAAGGCAAAAACAATAACCATAGTTGATGGGACACTTATTTCAAGTTGAATGTTGGGCAAAAACATCCTAGTGGTGTTCATTTCAGTTATTATGGCTAAGGAAATTGGCAATGGCAATGGAAAAGGCTTTGGAAAGGAAAAATGACATTTTTACATTTAGTTATGAAAATAATAGAAATTAGGAGAAAAGGAAGGTGAAAGGTCACAGGTTGCATGTGAGGAGGAAAATGAAGGAAAATAATGGAAAATGAAGAAAATATAGGCCTAATTGATAAAAAGGCTTCAAAGGATCAGTTGGTACTTTTTGTCAGTTCAATTTTGGAGCTCTCTCATTATTCTCTCTCTCTCTCACTCTTGGACACTTATAGTTTTCCTGGAGCACTTTGGCATTGGATCAAGAAAGGGAAAGACGGCAAGAGGAAGGAAGGAGCAAGCAAGGAAGAGTAGGATCAAGCAGCTACAGCATGATTCTTTGCAGTTATTTATTTTCATGTGTTATTTCCTTGCTATATTTAGCATGCATGGTATTGCATGTGGTTATTTTTTGTCATGGCATGGGCTTTTCCAGGTGTGACAGTGTTTTTTGCCTAACCTTAACATTTCTAGATAACCTTGAGGTGATGGGTTCTCATGTTTTGGTTGAGTTGGATTGTCTGGTGGATTCAAATCTAAGTGAGGTGGATTACCAAAAGGAAAAACACATGGCCTGATGATCCCTGAACCAGACTATGGATTACGGTAAAGCCATTGGCCTAGTGACCCCTAAACCAGACTGTGGGTTGTGGTAAAGCTAGGTAATGTGTGCCTCGGTGGGCCTAGGAATCCTTGTCGATGAATTGCAGGATATACGGTAAAGTCAATAGGTGGGTGCTCTCCATCAGGCCTAGTAGTCATGGGATGGGATGTACGATAAAGCCTGGAGAGTGGGTCTTTGTGTAGGGCCTAGTGAGCCCTGGATCAGACTGCGGATTATGGTAAAGCCTGAGAGAATAGGAGGCAGTCAAATTCCTCACGGTGTAGGTGGAGAAATTCGGTAGCATCCATGCTTATTTGGTTCTTTTTGGTTGGTTACGAGTCCCACATTCATGCTTGGAATATGGCATGAGGGTGATTGGCTGAAGAGAGAATTGTCTTAGCCAATCGGATCTGAATTTGAATGTTAGGTTTGATGTGCTAATTTCATCTTCATATTTATATTAAAAAATTTGATATTTTCTTCATCTACATGGGCTTATTGAAGTGGTTGTGATTGTTGAACAAGTAAATGTATGGAGATTATGTTGAATTCTTGAACATAAAAACATTAAAACATAATTCTGAACAACAACAACAAAATACATAGAAAGCCATCACAATTGATCTATTAACACAGTTTTTTGATGAAGGAGTTCACCCCTCCTGGGCTACATCTCCTTAGTCCAGCTTCCATGGCTTAGGCCTCTATATTAGCTCAAATGTGCAAAAATTGTTGTTTGCATTCACCTACTGCTCCTCAAACCTGCTCCAATGTATTCAGAACGTCAAAATCTGCCAGGATAGACCCTCCCTGAACCAAAATTGGTCGAAATTTGCTCCAGTTATGCTTCATTCAATATTCCCCTTGAATTCTCCTCCAAAACTGGAGAGAACTCCAGTTAGCGCAGCTAAAATTGGGATTACGCTGAAACTGGCGGAGAGTGCCAAACCCACCGCTATATAAACTTCGGATTAATTAATAGTTAATTATATTTAAGGGGGGGTAATCATGTATTAATTGTGCATATGTGCGGTTTACAATAAAACATAGTTTATGTCTTAAACCCGAGATTATGGATAATTAATCCCGCACTTAATCGTTAACCCACAGCTTAATTTTTTCTCGCTCCACCGGTGGACTGATGGATAGGTCGTATGGGTAGGGGGTTGGCCCCCTCCAAACCCTCGCTAGTGCAGTTGCAAGAGTTGAAATATATGTCGAACCCCATACATTACAAGGACTTCTGTAGTGGCTCGGTGGTAAGTCGGTCAACTTGCGCGGGGGAGGTTGTGGGGTCGACCCCGACCTCCGCCCATTCATTGATAAGTTTTGTCCCGAATAATATGTTCCCTTCACCATAATTCAAAATTGTGGCATATATAGATAATTCAAACCCCCTAATAATATGTTCCCTTTACCATAGTTCAAACTTTGCTATATGTAAATAATTTTGGACTTTGACTTAAAATGCCAACCTTGATATATACAAGAAATTCCACCATTGAAAACAATATTCAGACCATATGAGATGATGAAATTCAACCATCCTCCAAACCTCAGTCCACCAGATGGGGCACATGGTGACCCCTGGCTGCACCACATGTCCACCTCTGGTTGGATTGTCCATCCACACTAAAAAACATTCAAATTCAACCTTAGGATAGGATGTAAAAAAAATTCACCTTCAAAGCTCACTAGCGAATCCTACAGTGACACTTGTCATAGTTTCATTGGGAAAAAATAAATAATATTCCCAGAATATACACATTATTCTGACTGGACTTCCATGTCATCATTTTGTGTCGTTTTGCAAATTTTTTAGTTGTTTAGGAAAACGAACAACAGGTCATAAATTCTCATACGAAGTCAGTTTTTTATCAAACGAATTGCGTCGGATTCTTGGCGACGAGCTATTCGCTATCGTTCTAGTTTGGAGAATTTTTGAGAAATTTCATTTTTGAGCTTAACACTGAGCCTCTGATCACAATCTATGGTCGGGTGGAACATCGTAGTCCCATTCCCGGTTGGTTGTTACATTCATTAATAAGAAGTCATTCCTTGGCATCTTATGTGTAAATGTATTGGTTTATATGTGGATTCTATGGTTGATGTATCCTTGATATTTTTGTTATTATTGTGTTGGTTATAAGTATGTATTCGGACGGTGATGATGTATGGCTCTCCTCATGTTTTTATTTGCAAATGAATGAACAATGTATCTATGACCTATTAGATGATAATGTAGCTAATGATGTAAGGGAACAATGCTTCTTAACGATTCTCAGATAAGTATGAGACCCCTATGCTCGAATCTGTTGTTTAAACCTGTAAATTACATATTTTTGACCTATTTGACGAAATGCTTATCATGGCTATTAGGGGTCCAGTCTAGGCCTTGTCAATGTTTTTGCAAATGTATCATTTTTCGCTGTTATAATTCATTTTTGAACTTGTCATTGAGTTATGGGCAGTGACCTAGGCTTTGGGCCTGAAAAAGTGGCTCAAATACCGAGGAAATTGGAACAGGTCTGAGGGAAAAAGTCCCTGGACGCACGCATGCCTATGTTGTGGGAGCATCCAGAGCCTCCCAAACACATCCATGCCCATAATGTGGGAACTTATGAGGGTTTAATTGTCTAAAACCTCAGTGGGACCAGGGGTTGGATACTTGAGTGGTTGGGGGGCTCCTGGGAGTTATGTTACTAATGTGGAAGGTTTGTTTGATGTGTTTCTGTCGATTTCACTTCCATAATGTCACCTACAAGGTTGAATAAGATCATAGTAACTCTTCGTCACATATTTACCCCGATTGGCCATTTACTTGGGTAGATGTGGGATGAGGGTGTTACATTTACATAACTCCTGAGCATTATATTTATAGCAAGTAACACCTATCTGGACCTTCAAATATCATTTTTGAATAATGTTCCAAGTAAATTCCCTATTGCTGAGTAGCCATATAAAATTTTTTATTTATTGGAAATTTGAATTTTCATAAGGATTTCCACCATAATATCATTGGCTAGTCCATGCCTTTACAAAGGCTTTACAATAGTTTATCTACCCTTCACAATTTTTCAAGCAGGTTCTTAGATCAGTTTTATTTTCTTTGTTCTGCTCCAAAAACATCTTTATATACATGCATTATTGCTTTTGATAAAAACATCATCCTCAAGCCACTGGCCTAGTGACCCCTGAACCAGACTGTGTTGCGGTAAAGCCAGGTAATGTGCACCTCAGTGGGCCTAGGAATCCTTGTCAGTGAATGACGGGACATACGGTAAAGCCAATAGCTGGGTGCTCTCCATCAGGCCTAGTAGTCATGGGATGGGATGTATGGTAAAGCTTGGAGAGTGAGTCTCGGTGTAGGGCCCAGTGATCCATGGATCAGACTGTGGATTATGGTAAAGCTTGAGAGAATAGGAGGCATTCAAATTCCTCACGGTGTATGTGGAGAAATATGGTAGCATCCATTCTTATTTGGTTCTTATTGGTTGGTTATGAGTCCCACATTCATGCTTGGAATGTGGCACGAGGGTGATTGGTTGAAGAGAGAATTCGCTTAGCCAATCTATGGTCGAGTGAAACATGGTAGTCCCATCCCTGATTGGTTTTTACATTCATTAATAAGAAGTTCATTCCTTGGAATATTATGTGTAAATGTATTGGTTTATATGTGGATTCTATGGTTGATGTATCCTTGATATTTATGTTGTTATTGTGTTGGTTATAAGTATGTATTCGGACGGTGATGATGTATGGATCTCCTCATGTTTTTATTTGTAAATGAATGAACAATGTATCTATGAACTAATAGAAGATAATGTAGCTAATGATGTAAGGGAACAATGCTTCTTAGCGATTCTCACTTAAGTATGAGACCCCTATGCTCATATCTGTTGTTTAAACCTGTAAATTACATATTTTTGACGTGTTTGACTTAATTCTTGTCATGGCTAGTAGGGGTCCAGTATAGGCCTTGTCAATGTTTTTGAAATGTACCATTGCTTCGTTGTTATAATTCATTTCTGAACTTGTCATTGAGTTATGGGCAGTGACCTAGGCTTTGGGCCTGAAAATGTGGCTCAAATCCCAAGGACCCTGGCACAGGTCTGAGGGAAAAAGTCCCTGGATGCACGCATGCCTATGTTGTGGGAGCATCTAGAGCCTCCCAGACACGCCCATGCCCATACTGTGGGAACGTATGAGCATTTAATGGTCCAAAACCTTAGTGGGACCCAGGGTTTGGATACCTGAGTGGTTGGGGTGGCTCCTGGGAGTTATGTTGCTGATGTGGAAGGTTTGTCTGATGTGTTTCTGTTGATTCCACTTTTGTAAGGTCACCTACAAAGTTGAATCAGATCATAGTAACTCTTCCTCACATATTTACCCTGGTTGGGTGGTTACTTGGGTAGATATGGGATGAGGGTGTTACATTTACATAACTCCTAAGGATTATATTTATAACAGGTAACACCTATCTGGACCTTTAAATATCATTTTTGAAGAGTGTTCCAAGTAAATGCCCTATTGTTGAGTAGCCATACAAAATTTCGTATTTACTGGACATTTGAATTTTCAGAAGGATTTCCACCATAAGATCAGTGGCTAATCCATGCCTTTACAAAGTCTTTACAATAGATTATCCACCCTTCAAAATTCTTCAAGCAGGTTCCTAGATCAATTTTCTTTTCTTTGTTCTACTCCAAAAACATATTTATGTACATGCGTCGTGGCTTTTGATAAAAACATAATCCTCAAGATCGTGGAGGGCCTACCTCAATTTTCTTGAACATAGAATTTATGTCGCTCAATATAGAAATTGAACTTGAAACTACTGCAAGAAAGTCATAAACAATGATAAAAATATGTCCTTTTTGTTGAGATTCCATGAGTGCCTCTACAATTAAAAAATGACTAATATTAGAAGTTACATATAAGCAAGATAAAAGACATAGTGAGAAATGAAAGGAAGCCTTTATTTACCTGAGAGAAATGGAAGATGGCAAGATGAACTATGTTGTGAAGATAAATCCCCTCTGCGGACAGGGGCGATCTCTCTAGCCCTAGAGTGGGTCTAGAAACTTACGAGACTATCTAATGCAAGATTTCTTAGCTAATATTCAAAACAATATGAAAAGGAAATAGGCCTACCTCTTCTCGATGCTATGCCTTGAATTGAGTCACCACGCTGGGGGCATGCAAAATTTTCAAGCATAGTTTTTCTTTGTTTCAAGCTTGTGTAAAGATGAAACCATTATGATTCTACCTCTCTTGATTGCCCTTTTATCTGCCTTTTCTGCTAGATGAACCTTGGTTTTCTCATTCCATTGTCACCATCTATTTGGCCGATCATACACTTTCTCTTGGTTTTACCCTTTCCCGAGGAACCGCTGCGATGAGTAGTCTTATTAGCCAGCCTCTTGAACTTTACATGTTTTGAGAAATTTCATCATCACCGGAACCAGTTGCTAGACCCACTCTAGGGCTAGAGAGATCGCCTTTGTTCGCCGAGGGGATTTATCTTCACAAAAAAATTGGCGACTCCACTAGGGATCTTTAGCCTCTTTGCCTTCCCTTTTCTGATTTGGTTTTTGATTACTTTTGACTGATCATTGAGATCTGAGTCTGTTTAGGTCTCTATAGGTATGCATAGTGCGTGATTTTTTCTTTAGAGTACCAGGTCTAGGTTCCTGCTTCAGTTTGGATTGTTTTTCCTAAGCATTCCTCAACTGACGCGTCTTTTTTAAACATAGTCGCGCTGCCAATGTGGATATTTATAAGTACAGTCGCATTGAAAACCTTGTCTTCCATTGTCTCCTTGCACTGGTATAGTTTTGAATACCAACACTAATTTTTCCATGCAAAGTAGCCATGTCAGCACAGGTTTGGGGGTCTAAAGTGGCGTTGAAGACCTTGTCAGCATGGTTTTTGCTATGTAAAAGTTGCGTTGGTACTTAAATATGAGAATTTTTGGGGTTTTTGATAAAAATCCTAGTGTGTCTTGATCTCTAATGTCATCCTCTTGCTTTGTGTGCATCAAACTTTGTTTGTTTGGTCTTAGTTTCTTTGTGGTGTGCAAAAGTCCATCCCATACTTGAAGTGGTAAAAGTGAAAGTTTGGTTGAATTTTTCATTATTTGAATCCATTAAATCATGGTTTGTTGCTTGTATGTTTGGAAAGATTATTGTTTTGTTGATCATTAAGCATCATTTGCATTCCATAAAATAAATTGAGTTCTTGCTTTCATTTAGTTTCTATTATTTCAAAATTTTACTTTTCGTAAAAAGTACATTAGATTACATTGTTTTTGAAAAGTCATTTTTGTGATTATCATTAGACATTGATTGCATTGTTTGATGGTTTAAAAACTAAAATGTGCATTGAGTGCATTCATTTCATTAAAAAGTGAATTAAGTATATTCTCATTTCATCGAAAAGTGCATTGAGTGAATTCCCATTCATCAAAAAGAAAAAAGAAAATTGTGCATAGATTACAGTTGCATAGTTTTCGGAATAAATAATTGTGCATAGATTACATTTGCATAGTTCACATTTTTGAATTAAAATAGGATAGTGAAAGTGATCTAGTTAGGAAATATTTGTTTGTTGCATCATTGTTTGAAATTATTCCCCAAACTAGATAGCATTCATTGAATTTAAAGGAGCCTTTTCTCATGCTAGTTGCATTATAGGTATTCAAGTGACATCGTTTTGAGCCTTGAAATTGAAACTTTAATCAAGATCGACCTTAAAATTTATTCAATTAACCTTAAGGAGCATTTGAAATTAACGCAAGCATCTAGAGGTCTAGGCTAGAGACATGTTCTAGCATCATTAAGCGTAGCATATGTCGCTAACAGTAAGTGTTACATTCCGGGGGTGATATCTCGTCCCACATATGGAAGTATATAGGACTATGCTCCACTTATGAAAAGTATAAGGGGACACTCTCATCGTATGGTTACACATTATATAGTTCTACTATGGAATGGACTCCCACGTATCATCGAGTATATATTAGGAGACCCCACTAGGTTGCAAAACTGCCATAGGTAACCGAGTCAGTCGCCTTATAGACGTAATACACCGAACATAGCATTCGGGGAGATTGGTTGCATTACGTCAAGTCCTTGGTAATTTATTCTATCATTTTTTCACCAAGCTGTATATCGCACTCCATGGAAACATGGTAATACTTTATGCCTAGTTCACCCTTTTTTATTTATTTTGCATTTAATTTCTAAAATTTACCGCCCATGGAATAACATTTTACTTGTGAACAACTACTTAGCAGATCTTAGGTTGAGATTAATGGCAAGAATTCCTGAGTTTTCCAATCAAGGAATCCCCTCTGATGGGAATCCTGGTCCTTCTCCTTCTTTTGGAAATATTAGTGCTTCGTATATTGCAACATTGTCCCTTCTGGGATTTACCATCGGTTTGCCAGTTTGGTTATTTTCGACCCCCATGGTTCTGAATGTCCAAGTTGCTTCTCAACCAAGTTCGCATCCACCTAAACATTGTAAGCCTCATGTTGATCCTAAATTTGACCCCTCGCCTTCTTCGCTTGTTTCTTCATCGCGTTCTTCCTCTTCGCTTGGTGAAAGTATGGATTCTAGTAACCAGGAAGCTAAGAAGAAGAAGAAGAGGATGAAGAAAAATAATAAAAATAAGTAAGGGGACAACCAAGCGACCATTTCTATCAATGCAAATGATGTTGAAAAACCTTCCAATCAGCCGCGTAAAGTCAAATTCTCTTGCAAGTTATGTAAGGGTGACCCCTTTCTTAGAGATTGTCCTGGTATTCCCAGGGTGTTATAAATGTGGTCTACTGACTCGAATCGGCCCTTATCATCAGCCTCTGGAGATCTTGTCGATGATAAGACTTCAAATAGTGATAATAAGGTCCATGGGAAAAAGAGTAAAGTCAAATTTCCTTGTAGTTTATATGAAGGGAATCATCCCATCCACCTTTTGTTGAGATTCACCAAGAAAATTTCAGCACCCACACCTAGTTGCATTAAGCACCCAGACTAGGGTGGGGCCCACAATGCTATTTTTGGGTGCATGTCTATTTTGGTTATCCCTTAATTAAGATGAACAATAAACTATAATCTATTCTCAATGTGAACTTGAAATAGTTAACTGAGAGTGATAAACTCAGTTAGCTAGTGGATTTCGAGTTAGAGGTAGTTGGTGAGGCATGCAGAGTAATTCTAGTTGTAACAGAGTTCGAAGTGCAGTGATGCATTAGTTAATGCAGGTTGTAATCAGTTTAACTCAATTAAGTGAGTTAAACTCAGTTGTGCTAGTTGTAGTTGAAGGTACACTAGTGAGATATCAAGTGAATTAAATGTTAATTAATTCACAATCAGTGATCTCACATGCAACTGAGGATTTACTATTATTAGCTGCATGCATGTCAGATCCAGTGAAGACCTAGTTAAGTTCTAGGTGAAAGGTAAGTTGACTATCAGTTATAGGATTATTGCATTTAACACATGCAACCAAACACCCATTGGATCAGTGCCCATGATACTTGCATAATCAAGGAAGGCAAGAATTCCTATCTTTTAGGGATTGCATTCATCAGGAATTGTGCAAGCAAGGCAGGTTGTCTAGAGGTTGAGAATTGGCTATGTGTTGGTCATTTTTGTTCATGACAATGTGATACAATTAGCTAAGTACTGGAGGGCTCTTGTGAGAAGAGATTTGTATGTAATTGTTTCATGATCCATGCTTAATACACAATAGAAGATAGTGGGGTTTTTAGCTATAAGATTTCCCCGGGAAATTATCTGTGTTGTGGTTGATTGTCAATTCTTATTCATGTTCATGTGATTAGTGATTATGTTTTTAATTCCGAAAAATATTTGTATAAGCGATTCAATATTTAAATTTAGTACATTGTTAGGTCGGGTGAATCCAAGATATACATGCATGTTGTATAATTTCTACGCCTTTTTTTGTATATGGATGAAACCTCGAAAGTGTTGGATAACCTTACTGCTTCTCAGCCCTGTCTTTCTACTGGTTACCGGAAGCTTTTCCCTGATCCTCCGCTAGTTGATCAAGTGATTGATCATATGTCATCTTTGGTCAATCTCACTCTCTCTGAAAGTGAAACTCATGAGTCTATTCCTGACCAACCATTGGTTGAGAAAACAATTGACCTGATTCCACCTTCAGTGGATTGTGTTTTTCCCGTAGAGAGTGAAACACATACTACTCAGGTTCTTTTTGTTTCTTTAGATTTCCATTAATTGGAGGGTAATCCTCTCATTTCACCGGTACACGAGGGTGATCCTCACATTCCCGTAACACAAGGGGGCAGTTCTCCTGTTCCCACGACACCCCCTCCAAGTAGTATGGTTGCTTCCTTTGATTGGAGTCGACTGACATGATATCATCTTCCTTCTTATGTGCCATTTGAGATCACAATACAGGCCTATAATGTGTATGTACCTAGTAAAATAATATATGAAGGCACATCTGTTAGTATTTTGTTCTCAAATACATGGCAATATTTTGGTTCTCCGCAACTTGTGCCTGTTACCCAAAATTTGTTAGCTTTTAACAAAGGAACCAGTCAACCGTTAGGGATGCTTCCTAAGTTTCATATTAATTTGGGAGGGAATACTGTCTATATAGACATGATGGTTGTCCAAGGCCCCTTAGATTTTAACTTACTCCTTGGGTGTGACTATACTTATGTCATGGGAGCTCTTGTCTCTTGTCTCTTTCACTTGATGTGTTTCCCACATGAAGGAAGAATTGTAACCATTGATCAATTGTCATTCATTTGTCCTAATTTGGATCCCAGTCAACCATAATTCCTACATGTTCCTTACATTCAAGTGGTATATTCCCTACCATCGGTTAATTATGTGGAAACCTGACCCATTCCCGTGTATATTGATGATCCATTCAGTGATATAGTGCATCATGTACTGGGGGAATTGGACCTTGATTTCCAGAGTGTTGCTCTCCCATTTGATGAGAACCTCTTGGAATCCATGACCTTTTATGGGCCATGAACAAGATGTTCAGAGCAAATTTACTTGCCTTGTGTCAATCTCCTTAAAAAATGAAACAAGCTCTCTGGAGAAAAGTTCCTTGTCTTGTGTCAAGCTCCTTAAAAAATGAAACAAGATCTCCGGAGCAAAGTTCCTTTTCTTGTGTCAAGCTCCTTAAAAAATGAAACAAGCTTTTTGGAGCAGAGTTCCTTCTCTTGTGTCCAACTCCTTAAAAATTGAAACAAGGCATCATCAGGATAGTTATTTTACTGTGTCGACCTCATTAAAAAATGAAACAAATCCCCTTTCAAACCAAGCCTTTGATTAGATCTCGTAAAATCCCAGTCGAGTCTTTCACTTGATCTCGTAAATGAACCTTCATTCCATCCACCTGTTACTAACTAGTAGTCTACTTAGGTGAATGAGATTAAGCTTAGGGGGCATGTACCTCGAATTGAGTCACCACGGCGGGGACATGCAAAATTTTGAAGAATTGTTTTTCTTTGTTTCAAGCTTGTGAAAAAATGAAACTGATTTCAAGCAGAGTTTCCTATGTTTACAGTTTGTGTAAAAATGAAACCATTATGGTTCTACCTCTCATGATTTCCCTTTTATCTGCCTTTTTTTCTAGATGAACCTTGGTTTTCTCATTCCATTATAACCATATGCCTGACTGATCATACACTTTCACTTGGTTTTACCCTTTCCTGAGGAACAACTATGATGAGTGGTCTTGTTAGCCAGTCTCTTGAAATTTACATGTTTTGAGAAGTTCCATAATCATCAAAACCAGTTGCTAGACCCACTTTGGGGATAGAGATATCGCCTCTATCCGCAGAGGGGATTTATCTTCACAACAAACCCAATACAAACTCCTGCAGTAACCCTTGTGAACTGAAATGCATCCCAAATATTGGGTATGAATGATGCCCTAAGGAAAACTATTCCTATTAACACGGTAGTGATCAAGATGAACCTCTTATTATCTAACACGAGGGGATTTTTAGCTGGAAATATAATCCCAACAAGATTAAGGCAAAAAAAATAAAAAATAAAAATAAAAAATAAAAATAAAAATAAATAAATAAATATATATATATATATATATATATATATATATATATGAGAGGAAATATCAACATTAGATGTACAACATAGGTCACACGAACACTGTCATTTAGCAAAATATTGTAAGGAACTCCCAAGTTGGTGTCAAGATTGGAAAAGAAATCATTCATAGTCCAGTATCCAAATAAAATAACACCAAAAAAGCTTGTAGTTATGTATACAATTGAGCACAATGCCAATGATGTGCGAACAATGGGTTGCATTTCTAAAGTGTCCTCAAGTTCATTGTATATGGAATGAACTGCATGGAAAAAAGACATCACAATTTATTATAGCATAATTTTAAAATTCCAATTTAGCTAACGAACTCTAAGATACTACATTCAGATGCATGACAAGATATGGAGGCTAATAATCCATACCATTGTAATGATAGATATAAGAAGTCACAATAACTGGTAGCATAGTGAAAAGATTCGAGAACGAAGTATGATCAACAATATCTGGTAACCATCTTGGCGCTTGGATGGTGCCACTGAATAACTTTACAATTGTGATACCAACCGTGTTCACAACAAACGCAACAATGAGTGTAACACATAATGTAGAAGTGAATTTCAAAGAATGTGAAAATTCATGGAGATGAACCCATCAATATAATCATCAAGATTTAAACATCATAACTCATAGGCAATGACCCAAGATCCACACCATTGAATGTGTGTCTTGTTTCCACCTGGAAAAACCCCTAAACCCACTTGTTTATCGCTCAAATCAAGAGTAACACCCAATGCCTTGGTGAATTCTCCGCTCCCAACACCGCAATCAATAGACTGAACACCACACCGGAGAAGGAGGCACCATTGAGTCCTTCATGCACACCATATTTGCCATACTGGTGGTTCTCAGGCAGCAGGGGACTGGTTTCACTCACCAAAGGCTTCTTCTTTTTAGATATTTTCTCTGGAAAGGCCACAATCATCATATTTTAGACAAAACCAATCACCAAAAAAATCTCGGACTTTTGAAATGGAGAGGGTAGATGTCTGGATCGGTCAAAGGGAAGAATTTGAGATTTGTGAGCAATTTTTTTGAAAGGAATTTTTCAAATAGATGGCACGCAAATTCTGTTGGCACACTCGATGGTGCAGGAATACCTATATTATACAGGGCATTAAGAATTTCATCTGCATTAATTATGGTAAAAGCATCACCCTCTTCCAGGTTCAAGACCTTGACAACACCATCCTCTGCCAACAACGCATAACGCCTTGATCAAACCCATAAACCCACATATTTACCGCTCAAATCAATAGTAACACCCAATGCCTTGGTGAATTCTTAATTTCCATCGCCCAACAGAAGGACCTTATCACCCAAATTCAAATTCTCTCTCCAGACATTCATAACCAAAGCATCATTCATAGAAACACAAGAAATTGCGTCAACCCCTTTGGCCTTCAGCTCATCGGCTTTATCCACAAATCCTGGGAGATATTTTTGAGTGAACAAGTGAGTGTGAGGGCACTGAGAATGACCAAGAGAACCACTTTATTCCCCTTTTTTAATTTTGAGGCTTTTATTGTTTGAATCTCGCCCTCTTTATCAAAGCATGACAGAGTAGCCTCTGGCAACTTCTCCCCCACTGATATAATTGCTCTGATTGGTTGTAAATTTGTTGATAACTGAATGAATGTTGATTTGATAGGATATATTATGTAAAGCCTGGGGCTAGGAACTAGAAATGAATAACCCTTCAAAACCCTTGAAGGATTTTTCAATGCAATATTAGATGGGTGCATAACAGGTTTCATAAATGAATAGAAAATGGGCGTAGAAGGCACATTGCATGATAATAATTATGCTATGTCATTCGTTTTTGATGGCATTGATGCAAGGATTACATGGCTTCCCCTATAGAATGTAAACGTGTGACTGATTTTCAAGTTTTCACGAGCTCATCCCAATCCTCATCGGTCAGACTCTTTGGCCTTCAACTCATCGACTTTCTCCACAAATCCTAGGAGATGTTTCTTAGAACAAGTGGGTGTAAAGGCACTAGGAATGACCAAGAGAACCACTTTCTTCCCCTTGGTTAAATCTCAGACTTTTATTGTTTGAATCTCGCCCTCTTTATCAAAATATGACAGAGTTGCCTTTGGGAGCTTCTCCCCCATTGAAATAGTTTCTCTAATTGGATGTGAAGTTGTTTATGGCCAAATTAATGTTGGTTTGACGGGATTTATTGTATATGGTTTAGGGCCAGTAGCCAGAAATGAAGAACCCTTGAAGGATTATTTAATGCAATAATAGATGGGCACAACGCGAGTTTCATAAACGAATAGAAAATGAGTATAGAAGGCAACTTGCATGATATTAATGTTATGTTCATTGTTGTTGCCATTGATGCAAGGATTTACTGGCTTCCCCTGTAGAACGTAAATGCACGATTGGTTTTTAGGGTTTCATGAGCTCATCCAAATCCTCGTGGGTTAGACAACATGTTCTAGGCTTCGACTTCATGCGTGGTGTCTACATGGCCTCTAGAGATTAATGGCGAGTCGCGACCACAGTAATCAGATTGTGGAGTATGCACGACGTTCAGAGTAAAAAGGTGACTATAGTTACAAAACCACGTGTTGATTTTTTATTTGTTGGAGCGACGAAAATTGACAGCTGGGGTGAACAATGTCTACTCACCCCAAGCTGGAAATGAAAACACATTCGATGTAAATATATTAATATTATATAATATAAAATTTTACAATATATAAAAAATGTAATTTTAATAATTGTGATATATTGTATATAATGATGATTAACTTCCACTAAGACCAATGTGGTATATCATACCTTAAGAAGGAAAAATATCTAATTGTAATTATTTAGAATATTATTTCTATGTTCAAAAAGAAGGGAACGAAGCACATCAAGATCACTATAGTTTAACAAGTCAAGACGATTGGAAGTGTGACAGATGTTAGGGAAATGAGAGCGGATGTGAGTAAGGGTCGGACAATCTAAAAGAAAGTGATTTTCATACTCCACCCTCTTAGTATCGCAAAGCTGAAAAATTCTATCGCCCTAGGGGTCTTGGGAGTATAATTAAGTATAATTATTTGAACTCTTTCAAATATATAAAAGATATAAGTTAATTTAACTTAATTTTAATAATGACATGATATATAGTCTATAATAATATTGCTATGTCAATTGGGGTTCTCATAAGTGTTTGCCTTAAAAGATTATTATCCTCCTCACCCAAGTTTAAATTCTTGTTCCTAACATGTTAAACTTTAATGTCTTGATGAATATTGTTGTAATGACTTGGATCCTTAAGAAATTTTTTTTTAAACAAGTTTGTATTCATTACAAATTTAACAAATTGTTGGAAGTAATGGAGAATGCTAAACTTAGATTGTTGTTATGATGAGGATAGGTTTTAGAATCTAATATTAAACCTCATATCCTAATATCTAGGGAGTGGTTGAAACCATCCCGTTAGTGTGAAAGCCTATATAATTAAGACTCATCTGACTCAATAGTCAGTGCTTGTATGAGTGTGTTTACACTCTCCAGGTATCTCACCTAGAGAGCCATTTCATTTAATTAATACATTAACGGTCCTTAACATGGTATCAGAGCTTCAGGTCGAAGCTAAGTGGATCTGTGCTGCATCTACGATCTGAGGACGTGAGGATACATGGAGGTTGGTTGTTGTTGCGTGCATGAGATTTGAATATTCCACTGTGAATTTTGTGTTCATAGGTGCCAGGCGGCGAGGTCTGTGGATCCGCCATATGGCTGTCGAGTGGTGAATTGCACAAGATGAAGTGCAGTCACACTAAAGCTGTGATGGAGTTTTTTTGGCTAGCCGTCTTTTGAAATGAGAGAGCGTTGTCTTTTGAGCTGAGAAGAGAAGTGACTGCGAGTGTGCCAATCAAACTAAGATTGCACTGTTGTCTCCGTTGGATTGATTTCCAGGAAAAGGTTCATTTTGCATTCGTTGCATGACATCTGAGATGGTTTGACACCAATGAGTCCACAGTGGAACAACCTGTCTCTTTAACATAATTGCCATATGGTCCAACGTGGTTCTGTTACATGATTGGGATGCCGACACTTGCGTTGCTGCTGCACGATCGGGGTGTGGAGTCGGATCACATCGGATCTTCTCACCTCGTGGATCGGATCTTCTCACCTGTCTGCATGGCAGAAGGAACCTCGAGGATCGCGTGAAAAAGGAACCTATGTGGGTCAAGCTTGACGTCGGTAACCTCATTAGTAGTTTCCTGATCGAGCAACGATCATTTTGAGACGGAAAGGTGAATCCGTCCACACACTTTCAAATTAAGGAGGTTGTTGATAAGCTCAACGCTTAACATGAATCTGCTTTTTTTTTTAAAGCAACATCCATAGTGTATTGAGCCTGATGCGTAAGGTTGTTGGTGCAGTGTGAAAGTGTTAGATCTTTACAAATCGGGTTGAGAATTCTCTCTCGGTACTTGGCTCCTTGTTCTGACTTTCGTCTCCAAAGTTTGAGTTCGAACTTCAGTTTTGTGAAAGAGTGCTCATACTTTACTTTCCAAAGCCTGAGTTTCAACTTGAGTTTTCTAATGGAGTTGGAGCGAGAGTTACTCCGCCATGGTTGACAGTTGGAGTTACTCAAGCATAGCGCGATAAGCTGTGATACACTGTGGCAACTGCCATCCTACTTTAATTTGGCCAGCACTGCCGTTTCAGCTGCCGGAGTCCTGTCATCCCGCTCTCTGCTCAATGCTTCCATTCTGGGCAAGATCAACATACGCTTATTTCATATATTGAATTTCAGCGTCTTTGATCTTGATCTTGTATCATTTGAAGGAAGTTGATTCCAGGCCTGCGAGCTTGTATAGTAATTACATGGATTGCGTCTATTCCACAAAGAAATGGCTTTGAAAGCTCCATACTCTTAACAATGAATTCGATATCTTCGTTAGTTGCCGAGATAATAAGGAGGGAGAAGGAGTGGCCTGCATGTAGGCAAGGAAATAAATAGTTGAAACTGGGGATTGAATTTTGATGCAACCAGGGTGGATTGTTGAAAGTGCTGAGGAAGTGCCAAACCATACAGCGAGGTGCAGTTTGGCCAGTGCATCCGTGATTTGCTTCAGATTCTGTTGCGTGGCATAGAAGCTACAATCTACAAGGTTCTACAGTTGAAGAGCTGCCAAAGGGAGAAGTTTCCTGCCTACGTGGTAACGGGGTTGTTGGAGCTCGTTAGAGGACCGAGTGGAGTCGAAAAGAAATCTGGAAGCAAGACAAAGCTGAACTTTTCCAATATGGCTGCACTTTTAGACATTTTTGACCCTGATGATATTTTCTTCATGAGGCTTGGTGGTTTTATTAATGACCACGATTACTGAGAGATACTATATGTTTTGCAACAACGTGAGATTGAAGACTCATGAGTTGTTTCTCAGGAAGGATGTAAAGAGGAACACATGGTTGAAGATCAAGAAGACCCAGTAGTTGTTCTTGAGGAAGGAAGTAAAGAGGAACATATTGTTGAAGATCAATTGGACGAGCCACATGAAGCTGATTGCAAAGATTTGGCAGAAGAAGACAAAGCTAGAGAGAATTTAAATTATGATGATCTTACGAATATTTCTGTGTGTGCAGATGTTTGCAACAACAACAAGGAAAAAGCAACGAAGTTTGAAGAAGAATTGAAGTTTCTTGAAGCATGGCTTGAAACACCATGTCTTTATGAAGCCAACACAGAAGTTGCATCCATAAATGTTGCAGACAACATCGTTGAAATTTACATGCGTGACACTAGAAATAGTGAGAGAAAACATTCTCCTATCCAGCCTGCCATAATTTTGAGAAGGGCGAGAATAAGAATTCAAGCTTTCCATTACTGGGGAAGAAATGAGGGGAAGATACATTACTACCTCATGGCGAGGAAAGTGAAGATGAAGCCTTGATTCAGAATGAACAAGTATGGAGTCACAAGCATAAAGACCAAAATGAAAACCTCTGTTACCAAGTTTTTCATGTTTTTTATTGTAAGCCTAGCTGAGACTAGACCAACAGGCGTATGTTATTGTTCAATACCCTTTCTCCATTAAGGGGGAGTGTTGGAAGTAATGGAGAATGCTAAACTTATATTGTTGTTATGATGAGGATAGGTTTGAGAATCTAATCTTAGACCTCATATCCTAATATCTAGGGAGTGGTTGAAACCATCCCGTTAGTGTGAAAGCCTATATAATTAAGGCTCATCTGACTCAATAGTCAGTGCTTGTATGAGTGTGTTTACACTCTCGAGATATCTCACCTGGAGAGCCATTTCATTTAATTAATAGATTAACGATTCTTAACACAAATCACATATAAGAATTAAATCTAAATGAAACAATAATAACATTTCTCCTAATCACTCGAACTTATCCAAATTTTTATATTTTTTTCCTATTAAAATAAAAATGACATAAAATAATATAAATATATAATATCTTATAAATCATTGAAATATACCATCTAACCCATTTTTAAAGTGCTCATCACAACATAACATTTTATTAAGATAACAAAGTGATTATACTAACATTATTACACCTATATATATATTTTTAAAAGTTCAGTTGTTTTTGCTAAACACAAAGTAATATCAATTTCTAAAAGTGCAGTGGTTTTTGCAAAACCCAAAATAAATGATAACATTTGTTAAAAATATCTGTGTGACTATACTTTAACTTTATCAACACTAGATCTTGCATTTAAAAAATGCATATGGCAACTAAACACTTAAAAGAGTACCATTAATATTATTTTACACCTTAACGAATTGCGTCTAACACTTCAACGATGTTGAAATATTGAAATCCCTAGATGCCCTTTTCTTTATTGACATTAACCCTAATTGATTATGGAGTGGTCGTTTTATAATTAAACCCTAATTGCTTGGCTTGCACGAGTGGGTGCAAGCCCTGGAAATTTGAGTCAAGGAAAATGCATATCACATTTTAAAGTATTTAAATAAAATATAAGGTTAAGTTGTGAGGGATTTACGGTCAAACCCAAAAGTGTATGCACGTGTGTTTTCTTAAGAATTTGATTAATATTGGAATGAACTAAAAATTAATAGATTTAATTTTTTAAGTGAATTATTCTTTTTAACAAGCTGCAATTAGTTATTTATTTATTTATTTAAATTTCTATAAAACAGTTTAAGTATAAAGTTTTTTTTTTCATTTATTTATTTTAATTTTTTATTATTTAAATTTCTATAAAACGGTTTAAGTATAAAGTTTATAGTAGTTAAGTAAAATTATAGTTAGAATAGGTATAGGTTTACATTTTTATAGTATTGTAAAAGTTTTTTTTGGAAATAAATTGTGTTTGAAGTTTTGTAATGTTTAAGAGTTCACTTTATTTATTATCAAAAATAAAAAAAATTTCAGTCTTACGAATATTTAAATTATTATTAATTATTAATTATTATTATTATATATATATTTTGTTAATATTTATTTTATAATAAATTGAATTTACTATATTTAAGATTTTCATAAATTTTAATTATTTTTATTAATATTTATTTAATAAAAATATAAATAAATTAATTATGTAAATTTTATACAAATAAATCTGAAAAGCTCTATAATAATGAAAAGTTGTATAATAATGAAATTGATGTGATAATGTTAATTATTTAACAAAAATATTTTGCAATGATGGAACTTTTACTATATTTATTGCTTGCTTGAATGTTATATGGCACACATTAAACCTATTATACCAGAAATGGAAATGTACTAGGAACCTTTTCATGTTTGTCATTAGAAAACCTTGGTTAAAAACTTTTGTTGAAATGTGTGAAATTAATTTTTTTTGGGTATATATTTAGGTTCAACATACTCAAATACTTGAAGGTCTATTTTTTTATATTTATAATTTTATTAATAAAAAATATTAATTTTTTATTATATGATTTTAATTATTTAGAAAATTATCACTTATAATATGTTTAAATTAATGTAATTAATAAAATTATGAATAATTATTAAATAAAGAGTAAGTTAATAAATTGATAAATTTCATTAAATTTATTTTTACTCATAACAAAAAGTTATCTTATCACATATTTTTTTGTGAAATTATAGTGATATGAATCATTTTAAAATGGATCATCGGGAAGAATTTTTATCTAACAAAATTTCAATATATGAATGTCAATTTGATGTTATTATGAGTCTTTTATTCAAGATCATGGTTTCATTACTCTAATTTGATATTATTCTCATCCTTAGATTATGGTTTCAATCCTGCAAATTTATAATAATAATAATCTAATGTTAAGGTCACAACCAATTTAGACACCAAATTAGTGTATGAGAACTTTATATTTTTAGAACAAGTGACCTGCCACCACATTGGTTTATGAAACCCTTTCATTTTTAGGACAAGAGATCTCATCTTTGCAACCATTTGACACCAAATCCCCCTGTTTTTTGGACAAGAGACTCATTTTTGCACAACAATTTGACTAGTAAAGTATACAAAGGTTACTCTATCTCCCTCCCAGTTTGAACCTTTAACCTTTTACAAAAGCACAAATTCTTAACCATTAAACCCGCTCAAATTGTATCATATTAAAGTCAACTAATAATATATTCTATTAATATAAGCATTGTCTAAAAATGCTACATTTTGAAGTTTTTGGTCTGAATCCAACCAATTTATTTTTGACCAAGTCTTATTTTTTGTTTTTTTAAAGTGAATTTTTTTACTGCATATATAGATTCAACACCCTGAGAAACCACTAGACACTCAAATTATAAAAAAATTACAACTCAAACTTATAATTCCAAAAAATCTTTGTCAATTATGAACAAATTAAACCAACTCTCCAAAATATAAAACAAATAAACTACAACATTAATATAAACTCATATTTAATTAATTTATTAAATTAACATTAAAATTTTCCAATAAACTAATCTTAAAACACATAAATCACTTCCTTTACCATTACACTTTCCAAAATCTAAATTGAAATTATTATCCCATGCCCAACTACTAAACCATAATACAACCAATTTCCATATCAATAATTTATTTTACTTTCACGTAAATGAATACTTCAACCACCTAGTGGTTAACATTTTCCTTGGTCATTCAACTTTCACCTTTATAATCTTTTTGGGAGGTTGTGAAGCATCTTCCCTCATTCATTCATGTTTTAAAATATTCTAAAAGTCTAAAATTTGTCGAGGTGGGCTTCTTGCATTTAAAAGAATATATTTTGTGAAACATTTTGTCTATTTTTAAAATCCCAACAATGTTAAAATCATGTTTGGTGAGATTCTTTTATCCAAAATTATTGGACCACTAAAGCAAAGAGTATGTGGTTATGGCTCACTTGGGGACATTATTTTATGAGAATGCTTACCTACTTTGCCTATGCTAATAATGAATTGGCTTTTGGTTCAGAAGTTGGGCCCCCACAACTTTACACACTTTTTTCATTATTGATACCCAAATTATTCTTAGCTACCATATTAGGTTTTATAATTTACCCCTTGATTGATTGAGGGGAATAGGTCCAACGTTCTTTAATAAATATAATATTCAACAAAAGATTATACAATTTCATAAAACCACTTCCATTTTTCCAACCAAACTAGTTTGGTTTTAATAAAGTGAGCCTTCAATGTCAATCAGATTGGAGGCAAGAATGGGGATAAGGCATACTCCATAGCAATCTGGAGAACAACCCATTGTCTTATTTTAGGTTAAGATTTGAATGTGGGATGTAGAACTTTGATGTGATGTAAGGAGGGCCATTGGTTATGGTTACCTCACCCAAGTGGATAGAAGCCACAATCAATTATTTCTTATTTTGTCAATGTGAGTTCTTTCTTTTGTATTCAACTATGTAATAAGACAAATGAAAGCCATAAAATATTGGTGTTTGCTTGTAATGTAACAAATCAAAAGTAAAACTTTTGAGGGTGTGGCCACCAAATGCCTTCTCTATATAACCTTCAAACTTAGATAATTATATCTTTGATTTTGAAAATGATTTATTTAAACATGAAGTACAACTCACTCTAAGAGGGTGGACTTAAGTGTGCCAACAAAATAATTTTAAAATAATGAATTATTGAACGTAATAAGTGATTTAACTATACTAGGAAACAACTTTTAAAGAGTAGATTATTGAACATAAAACTTTTTGTTCCATCACAATCGAAGGAATGATTTTTTTTTTTTTAAATATATTTTCCCCAAAAAAATGCCAGTAGCTGGCCTAATTTGCTGCCATCTTTAGCACTAACTTGCAACACGGTTGATATTTTTTTTTAACTATATTGTTTGATATTTTTTTAATGCTTAAATTATCGCATGTTTTATGTTATTGGTCACACTTTCATTTTTATACATTGTTGTGGTAGTACACACGTTAAAGATGAAAACATTTCTTGTGGTGTTTTAAGGAGTTTTGGGCAATTGTAGTTACACCCCCCTCATGTATTAATGATGTTGGATACATTGTTTTTTATTTAAATTTTGATTAGTTTTATTTAGTTGAGTGATTAAATATATTTTGTATTTTTAATAGTTAATTGAGTAATTCGAAATTAAATTTTTTATTGATTTAATGTGTTTTTAAATACATTTTTTTTTTTTTTTAAATTTGATTGAACGATTAAAATTTCTTAATTGAATGGCTAGAAGTTAATGGTAGTCTTACTAATTGAGCAATTAAAAAGTTCCTCATCGATATATTTTTTCGATCGGTAAAATCTACCTTGTGATAGAATTTTAGAGAGTTGGAATCCAAAAAACAAGCCTATGCACATAAATGAAACTTTATAGCATTGTTTGCATGTTGAATCTAGAACAACATTTCTATGGAGTCAACTAAAAGAAAGTGAAGAAACAACATATAAACTCTCTGCTTACATTGTACTACTTGTCAGCTTTATACTTCATTTCTTTAGCTAGCTCCCTCTCCCTTTGTTTGAGAGAATGCATAATGCCCCTCAACCAAGCGAGTGATAGAGCAAGCAAAGAGCTACAACTAGTGTAGGCCACATTCAATTTAGAAGAAACCACATACATACTCCCTCCCTCCATTCATGCTTGTCTATATTATGCATGTAGTATGGGAAACATGAAGTTGTCATTCATTTCAACATCTTGTGGCATTCTTCTATCTATTTGTTTCAAGTCACAAGTTATTTGAAAAAGTGTGTTTATAATGTATTGACCTATCCCATTTTGGTAACTAGGGTTGGTATAAAAAGAACACATAACCCCAATAAGTCTTTAAGTAATCTCTAACCCTTACAACATATCTCTTCGGAAGGTAGGCCATCTTAGAAGCTCGTATAATGTTAATAACTTGAGAGTTAATAAAGAAAAAATTAAACCTTCATATTTAGCGAACCTTCCCAAGTCTCTAATTCTACATGGATCACTTTGTAAGACAACCTGCTTTAGAAACTAGTATCATGTCAATAACCAAAGATATAATAAAGAGAAAACAAAACTCCTTAATATGGTCTTTAGGTATACTATTAATATACAATGGATCTCATTTGTAAAAAATCCCACACTAGAAGCTCACATCATGTCAAACTAGAGGTAGTATAAAGAAAGAGGAGACACAACTTCATTTTAGTCTCCAAATGCTCCTATTAGATGGATGTTTGGCCTTAACTATATCAAAATTGAGAGGTCTTTCATATCTTTTGAGCTAATGACTTAATTAAGTGAGCTAAAATAGGATGGAATATATATATATATATATATATATATATATATATATATATATATATATATATATATATATATATATAGTCTTGACATATTAACTCATACATAATGTATGTAATTCACAATAATTGTTTCTAGAATGTACCAAAATCTCTTTTATTTTGATTTTGAGAACTATAGATAAAATACATAGAAACTTTTCTTGACACACTAAACTAGCAGCAATGTTGTTATGGAGTTATGTCTTCCTTATTGTGCCCAAGTAGTTGAACAACTATGCCCCTCTCTAGTTGGTCAAGTGTCTAAAGACCCTTATTTTATCTCTAATTATTGAAAAGGATAGAACAATACCTTATATGATCACTTCATTCAAATTGACCTATGTTGCATAAACACTTCAATGCCAATTTCTTCTCTATGGAGTTATGGCCTAGTTACTTATTTTTCCTAGCTAATTTTATTTATGTACTTATCTCATGGGCTAATTATTGAGATTATAGTAGTTCATTGATATGTTATAAAATAAGAAACATGTCACTAAATATCTTTAGACTTATGTCTTATTTTTATGCACTTATCTTTATCGTTAGTTATTGAAATGAGATATTACTTTATAGTGTAGAAACACTTCACAAATCAAGAACATCGGAAGAATTTCTTGTAGCTTTTAAAAAACTTCCTTGAGGCCATTGAACAAATTTACTAAGACTTTGGTTCAAGTGAAATGTGAAGAATTTGTTAAACATCTAACCATATGATCATGATTTGATCTAAGTGGTTGATTTTTGGTTGAAAGGTGTTATAAAATTTTATGCTTTGAAGTTTGCAATGAAATAAAACCAAATCATTAAACAACACATTAAATATTTTCATGAAAGGGCTAAATGGAAGTTGATTAAGGAGATACCTATGTGGATTAAGATGTTGGTGGTGGAGAAGTATACCCCTAAAATTTGTTGAGATGGAACCTTAGTCCCTGTGTTGAGGGTGGAATGGTTGGAGGAGATGATGGTGGGGCCTTTGACATAGGCTACCTGGAAGATTGATGATGGTAGAGGAAATAGATCATGAAAATTAGTGACAAACAAAATATCAAGAGGATGGAGACATTATAGAAATATTTGGCAAGGAGAAATAAAAGGAAATGCACTAGTTAAGAGTCCATTATAAGAAGGTATAATAATAAAATGCATTTAGAATGTGGATCAATGCAAGGATGAGAGAAGCATGGAATGGAGCTTTGGTTAGCCTTGAAAGAGAATAATATTAATAATGTATGTTGACATAGAGAATTGAGGAGTTAACAAAGTTGGAGGGAAATTTCAAGGAGTTGAGATGGTATATTCATGATGATGCAAGGAATGCAAATACTCAAACAATAGGGATAGAGATGTTGGTCAAACCTACCAATCGTAAGTCACTATGAAATTTGTGGAAAAAAAAGTTCAAGAAGATGATGCATTTGAGTATATGTCATATTAGTAATTCTAAAATTGAAAATATCTGTACCACTGATGAGGTAGAATGGAATGATAGTGATGTTGATCCGCCCTACATCCCACCCTCACACCCTTTGATCTCTGATAGAATCCAATGACCATTGTTATGCATAATGCCAAAGTGTGTGTGATTAGTTGTAACAAATACATATGCTATTATGGCTTTAAATTATGTGTGTCCAATTATGTGTGTAGTCATAAGGAAAACTTCAATGGTGTAATAGATGGGACCTCTAGAATTTGTGTTGGTTTAGATTCTCTAGACAAGGATGATTTTAGAACCACTAGACAAAGATAATGACACAACTGAATGAATTTTCCCTATACCTTTTTTGTTCCATGACAAAGGAAAATAATATGAAGAGTAGCATTGGTTCCTCTACAATGCTATTTGGAATGGGCGAAGGACCACAAATGTGGCCCATTTGGTAGAGTTATGTTGATCAAATTTCTTTGCAATAACCCTCCTATGAAAACATGTACATGAAATCATTAAATATTCACCTTTAGACTCACAATCAATGGTATAAAATTCCACTTGACATGAATTCAACAAATCCGGAGGCCTCCCAGCCATCCAGTAGTGGACCTTTGCAACTTTCACCCCATAATAGTGATTCTACACCACTTATACTAAAGGCATATCTACGATGCACTAATCATAACTCCCATGCAAGGGCCACTCATGGATATAACATCATCAATGATTTGGTGCAATCTCCTACCACCATGTCCCACCATGTCCTCTCTCAAGGTGCTCCAAACCTATCCTTCTCAAAGGAAGGCCTTACTCCAAACCTATCCTTTCAAATAATTAAATTATTACTTGATTACTATAATATATATCATTTTTTTTTAATAACTAACTATATTGAATTTGTTAGACATCTTTTATTATCATCAAATATCTAAAATTATATATTTATTAAAACAAATCAATTAACCTTTAATTATTATTATTATTATTTATTTATTTATTATTTTATTATTATTATTATTTTATATAATTATTAAAACAAATTATTAACCTTTTTAAATTAAATTAAATTTATTTCCCTCTATTTTCATATCATTGTCGGCCTTTTTCACCTAATCGTAACCCTATTTATTACATCACAAACTGATCAGTTTTCCTCACATCTTTTACATCCTGATGATGAACCTCAATTGAAGGTTCGAAACGTCAATTTTAATTTTAATTTATGGGATGGATCTGGAAAATCTGTCACAACAAGGCCTTACTATCCATGTTAGTCATGATTGATCCATAAGATTTATGGTTGGTTACCTTTACCTTAGATAGTCCAAAGCCTAATCTTCCATCAATGTTCACATTTCAAATTATAGTCTTGATAAAAAACATCATCATCTATTGTTGTTGGGTACATGTTATATTCTTTCCATGAATAGCCCCATGCGTTGTTACATTGTGCGATGGGTGGGGGGGGGGGGGGGGTGGCTCCCTTGCACAGGGTTCGTGGCATCACCCTGAGATTTTTTTAATAATGCAGACCCAAGGATGGTGGGCAAACCCAACCATGATTTTGCGCATGGTGTTTTTTCTCATGGTACTTTGTAGATCCGGTCAATGGAACTATGGTTATGTTCTAATTTAGGGTTAATGGATTGAGGTTTATGAGTACTTCGACATGTATATAATGTATTGTAAAATTGAAAGGAATATAATGAAAAATCAATTTTGTTTTCTCGGTTTTGGGTTCCAGCAGAAAATCTCTGTGTATATTTTTATGTTCTCGTCATTGTATATTTTTTCTATTTTTCAAGAATTCATTTGCAAGTAATTTCTGTAGAGGGTTAAAACCTAAAATTATTATATTGTTGAGTAAGGTGAATCCACTTACATCATTTCCACCACAAGTTTTGAAATATTTTGGATCCCTTTAGCCCACCCGATTAACCATTACACTTACGGATTATGATGGAAATCCTTCCCAAGTAGAAGGTCTATACTATAATTTCCTTATTAATGTAAGATAGTCTTGGTTGATATTGAAGTTACATATGTTTGTCGATTAAGTTTTCTTGATTACTTTTTTAGTGATTTGGTGTTACTTGGTGTTTCTCTTAAGTGTCCCATATTAAGAAAGTTTCCTTTAAATCACAAGCCCATAAAGCCTCAAGCCTCAATTCTTAGTTGATTATTTTATCCAACCTTTTTGATCTGAAAATGGAAGTATTTGTAAATGCTGTAAACGCTATGCAAAGTATCCATTTCCATTTAATTAAATGTGTGCAAAATTCTCCATGTATTTTAAGTTAAACAAAGTGTATTTGGTAACTGTTTCTGAGTTTATGTGTGAGGGAATGTTAAATAATTTTACTGTTTAACATATCATATCAGCAGTACACAATAGAATAACTTCAACATAACATAACTCAGATATTTGGTGAGCAGTTCACCCCTCCTGGGCTACATTTGCTGGACCAAGCCTCCCAAATTGGCTTGTCCTCTTGTATTAAAATGCTCCAAAATGCTAATGCAAGTTTAAAAGTGCCTCAATAGGAAAATATGATTGTAAATACAGATTCAGAAGACATGAAAATGCTAAAAATTCCTTCCCATATACACTAAACAGTGAAAAATTACCAAATATAGTGCCTTCCAGCAAGGCCCTTATGGCTCTTTGAACTCCTCTGAAGATTTTTAGGCTGTAGAAGTCCTCAAACAGTTCTGAAACCTCTTCCATTAGGTTCAGAAGGTATAAATTAGCTGAAAAATTTAAGAAAAAATGGTTGTAGAACACCTCTACTGCCTCTAAAACCTGTCCCAAATACTCCATAATGCTGAAGAAAGCCAAAATTGACCAAAATTTCATCCAAATTGGTCCAATATTGGAGAAGTTATGACAAAAACAAACTTCTACCCAATGTCATGTGAAAAACCCCACTAAATGTGGGAGAACTGGAGTTAACAACGCCAAAAATGGCATAAAGGCCGAAATTAGTGGGAATGCGCCCAAATTAGGTGGACGGTTAAATCCAACATTAAATGGCAGGTTGAGGGTGGTCACATGACCTGCCGCTCTAACTGCCGGGTTTGTAGTGGTTAATGTTAAGTTTAATGTCGCATTAAACATTGCCACTGTGCTGGCCACATGGCTCTAACTGTCGGCATTTTATATGTTATCACAACCGCCAGCATAAAGGCCTTAAGGCCTAGTTCCATGGCATGGTCGCGTGGAGTATGGGGGCTGGCCCCCTTTGCCGCCCATCCAAAATTAATTCTCACGTTTAATAAGATGTGTGCCCATTCATTGTTAAGACACAACGTGTAGCCCAATGGTAAGTCACTCCACTGTTCGACATGAGGTCGGGGGTTCAAAACCCATTAACGCCAATTTTCCACGGCCTGGGGCCACGTGGCGGCCCATGATTGGCTCGAATCAAACAAAGTCAAACCACCAACGAACATGATTCTGCCACTTGTCCATCATTCATTCACCTAGATGGAATATTCCATGGAATATTTTGGGGAATATTTCGAAGAATATTCTAAGAATATTCCAGGGAATATTTTTTAAAATATTTTCCAAAGTCAAAGTCAACCCTGGTCAAACTGGATTTTTGAAGGTTACTGAAAACTTCAAACCTGCATAACTTTCACATACGATGTCGGATTTGAGTGTCGTTCACGGTGCCAGGATCGCAGCAACGAGGCCTATCCGATCGTTTAGGTTGTAAGTGATTTTGAACACTTTCAATTTTGAGCTTTTTCCATAGCTCGGATTTGAGCTCCTGATCACACCTCGCAAATGAGAAGCTTTTGGACCCCAAAAGCTCACTGAAATGCTGAAAATGAATTGTACAGAAAATGAGAGAATAAAAACATCCTCTTCTCTTCAGCCTCTAAAAAATTTCTTTGCGTGGCAAATGAATTTGAACTTCAACTAGAAAGAAATTCATTCTTCCTTTCACTGATGCTTATCCTCCTGTCAAGAGCTGCTTTTCTTACACTCACTCAGAAAATTTCTGGCGAGAAAATTGTAGAAATAATCTGAACATCATGTCCCAAATGGACTACAAGCTTCTTGCAAAATCCTGTCACAAGAATGCACATCAATCTTGAAACAAAAATCTCATGCAAAATTTGAAATGAAGATCACCTCTTTGCTCCTTCAAAGCATTGATTGTTAGCTTCCCGTAACATCAAATATATGGTAATCCTCTTTGCACATCGGTGTATCCATCTATCGGTCCAATCGATAACACCTTTGACTCAAGTATAAGTCGTGCAACATGCGACATTATCAAGAAGTTGACATGAAATGTGCTATACAATTGACACAACAATCAATGTAAAAAGTGTGCCCATACTCGACACAAGTCGACAAACATGTGTGACACAATCGACACAAGTCGATAAACAACAAGATACATCTTGAAAAACACATGTGTATGTATCATGTACAATGAAATATTTACAGTTCGCTATTTACACATACATATTCTATGTACATGTGTAAATTCAACTCTTCTTTTCAAATACTAACAAGTACATAATTCCCAATAACATGTGGGTGACTATAAGAGCTGAACTAAAAGACATTGCTGCAATATAAGTGAGTATCATACTCATCTTTTACACCTCCATGGCGAAATTTTGCAACAACAAAGAAATTCCTTCAAACTGAAACTGCTTTTACATGCAATCTTGCATCAACTTTTCAACTGAAATACATGCATACCAATATGAAATTTACATGTACAAAATGAGTATGACTTACTGCATTAAGAAGTTAATCCACTTCATACCAATCCACCTCCATGGAGTCTTTTCTTGCTGCAACATTTCTACATGTGAATCTTCCATTTCCACGTCGATAATGGAATCCATAGATCCACTTGCGCCAATATTTTTGTCTTCTAGCTGCATGTGCTTTGGACGGCTTGTTGGACTTTGTGTCCAACAATGAGAGACATCATGTCCCTTCTTTTGACAAAAAGTGCAACTCTTATGAACTTTTTGTGAAAGTTTTCTTCGCCTCTTATGCTTCCTGTGTGCTTTTTTTTTCAACCAGCATCTTGAAGCAACATGGTTAAATCCACCACAAAATGTGCAACAAAACTTTCTTTCATTTGAACAAGCAAAATTATCATTCTTTGCTGAAACATAATCAAATTGATCATGTGAATAATTATACCTCTTGTGTTGTTTAGAATTTTCATCCTTTTTGTCTTCATGAGACGATGAACTAATAGAGGCTACAACTTTCTTTTTCAGACTTACATCACAGTTGTTGTCTTGAAAATTGTTTGAACTTGAATGCTCGCCATAAGTGGCATGTTTACCCTCTACTTGCTGCAATGAAGGCTTAAAACAATGGCAATCATCCTTAAAACAATTTTGACATATATGCATTTTAGAACTTGGGGTAAAGGTTCTCTTTAAATTTGCATCAAATGCATTCGAGGATTTGGAGTCTTTGCCATTAAACTGCATATAACCAAGACCAACATTCTTGGGTCGCTCCACAACTGAAATAGGGTCAACCATGCCTTGTGCATGCTTGCCCAAAACTCTGCCTTCATGATAGCCCATTTTAACCATTATTTTGGACCCTATACCTCTTGTATGTTTTTCAAAAGAACCAACACACTTTTCAATTGAGGAAATTGAAGACAAGTTGGAATGGTTTACATCTTCCTCACGCTTGTTATTGGACAAAGCTTCTTGAGCTTGAAGGAGTTTTTTCTCCATGTCATGCAGTCTTTGGAGAATTGTTCCCTTCTCTTCCTTCATGGCTAACAATTGTGCATGAAGCTTAACACTTTCTCTTTGATCCTCAATCAAAATCTACACCATGTCCTTCACCTTAATGAACTCATTCTTCATGTCATCATTGAAGAATCTCGTGAAGGAGGAAACTTCACTTGTGGAAGAAGTTTTCATTACGCAAATGGTAAAATTAACAGAAGGAACTTCCAAAGAAAAGTTCTCAAAACTTTCAAACAAATGAGAAGCTTTTAACCAAATGGCTGTAAAGACCCATTCTTATTCAAGCAGCCATAAAACACAAACTCCAATAGCTTTTGTAGCAAACACTAATCAAGTGGGTTTGTTTTCCAAAGATAATCTTGAGGTACTCTGGGGTAAGGAAATAGTCTACAACTCTTTCCAAGACTTAGCTATCAACAAATATATTTTCAACTCAAGCAAACTCATACAATCAACCATTTTGCAACCAATAAAACAATCAATCTTTAACACTGTTTTAACACCTTTTGCAAAAAAACAAATGCTCAACCTAAGCTTTGATACCATCTGATCTGAAAATGGAAGTATTGTAAATGCTGTAAATGCTGTGCAAAGTATCCATTTCCATTTAATAAAATGTGTGCAAAATTATCCATATCTTTCAAGTTAAACAAAGTGTATTTGGTAACTATTTCTGAGTTTATGTGTGAGGGAATGTTAAATAATTTTACTGTTTCACCTATCATATCAGAAACACACAACAGAATAACTTCAACATAACATAACTCAGATATTTGGTGAGCAGTTCACCCCTCTTGGGCTACGTCTACTAGACCAAGCCTCCCAAATTGGCTTGTCCTCTTGTATTAAAATGCTACAAAATGCTAATACAAGTTTAAAAGTGTCTCAATAGGAAAATATGACTGTAAATACAGATTTAGAAGACATGAACATGCTAAAAATGCCTTTCCATATATACTAAACAATGAAAAATTACCAAATACAGTGCCTTCTTCAGCAAGGCCCTGATGGATTTTTGAACTCCTCCGAAGTTTTTCAGGCTGTAGAAGTCATAAAAAAATTCTAAAACCTATTCCATTAGGTTCAGAAGGTAGAAATTAGTTGAAAATAGTTTTTGGTTCATCTCAAACAGTGAGGTACAACTCAATACAACTCCATTTCCCTAATGGCCCTGATGGCTCTCCAAACTTCAATAAAGAAAAAATGGTTGTAGAAGACATCTAATGCCTCTGAAAACTGTCCCAAACACTCTAGAATGCTAAAGAAAGCCAAAATTGACCAAAATTTCGTCCAAATTGATCCAATATTGGAGAAGTTATGACAAAAACAAACTTTTGCCCAATGTTATGTGAAAAACCCCACTAAATGTGGGAGAACTAGAGTTAACAACACCAAAAATGGCATAAAGGCCGAAATTAGTGGGAATGCACCCAAATTAGGCGGACGGTTAACTCCAACATTAAATGGCAGGTTGAGGGTGGTCACATGACCCGCCGCTCTAATCACCGGGTTTGTAGTGGTTAACGTTAAGTTTAATGCCGCATTAAACATTACCACTGTGCTGGCCACATGGCTCTAATCGTCGGCATTTTATATGTTATCACAACCGCTAGAATAAAGGCCTTAAGGCCTGGTTCCATGGAACGATCGCGTGGAGTATGGGGGTTGGCCCCCTTTTCCGCCCATCCAAAATTAACTCCAACGTTAAATAAAACATGTGCCCATTCATTGTTAAGACACAACGTGTAGCCCAATGGTAAGTTGCTCCACTGTTCGACATGAGGTTAGGGGTTCAAAACCCATTAATGCCAAAAAAATTTGGAACACCAATTTTCCACGGCCTGGGGCCACGTGGCAGCCTCTGAGCCTGCCACGTGGCAGCCCATGATTGGCCCGAATCAAACAAAGTCAAACCACCAACGAAAAGGATTTTGCCACTTGTCCATCATTCATTCGCCCAGATTGAATATTCCATGGAATCTTTTGAGGAATATTCTTTTTAAATACTTTCAAAAGTCAAAGTCAACCCTGGTCAAACTGGATTTTTGAAGGTTACTAAAAAATTCAAACCTGCATAACTTTCACATATGATGTCGGATTTCAGTGTTGTTCACGGCGCCAGGATCACAACGACGAGGCCTATCCGATCGTTCAGGTTGAAAGTGATTTTGAACACTTTCAATTTTGAGCTTTTTCGATAGCTTGGACTTGAGCTCCTGATCACTTTTGCAGGGTCCAACTTATCTCAGCCCTCCACATCAATTTTTCCCTTGCATCCTATATACTTAATCATTTTTGAATTGTGGGAACCAAGACTATTGCACAAAATCCTACAACCTACATTTCCACGTCACCCAAAATAGATTGACATTTTTGTAGCATGCAAAATTCATCCACCTTGGTACTTAGTCATTTTTTTAATTGTGGATGTAGAAGACCTCTCGCCAACCCATTCCTTGATCTCCCAAAAGTTTCATTTCCACATTCTCCATTTTAGCCTTCACAACAATCATAATGCACCTCTTATGCTTGGTTTATTTTCAATAATCCTGTTGGTTAAACACTACCTTTGAGAGAACAAAAGCTCCACTATTGCTACATCAATCTCACAGTTGGATTGATGCAATTGTTAATCTTATGTGATTTTCATAACATATTTTTTATAAATTCAAATCTAAGTGATAATTATTATTAATGAATTGATTGTCTTGACTTATGATATTTGGAAAATTTGAGGAGAAATTATTAACATCTATATCCTCATTAAACATGATATTACCTAAACAAGACTGCCACCTATTCATAATACTTATTTAAGGAAGAACGTCAAGTAAGTTTAAAGAGCCATATGATGGGGATATAATTAACACCCTTGACACGAGGACAATAAATTTTAGTCATCTGAGGCTTATAAGTGGTATTCAGGACTCTCACGAAGGGATAAAAGTTCGAACAAATTGTGGACCTCCAAAACAACATCGTTTGTTTGCACGCCTAAATTATTTATTCATATATATTTTTTATATGAAGGAATTAGTTTTATATTATGCAAACAAATTAAACACTAAGAAAAGGATAATTTAGGTGGAATAAAGTAGAAAAGCACATCATCCATCTCACATTAAGTGTTTTTAGGAAAATGTTGCAACTCTCGATGCTCAATAAAACTTTCAAGGTGCCTAAGCATATGACTTTTTGGATGCCCATGGTGGGGAATTGGACCTTTTGAAAATATTTCTTAGGAAGCCACTCAATGATCCTAAAGGTTGTTCTCAAATTTATGTATGGTCACTTGCATATTCATATAAAGAATTTGCAGGGTTGTTTGCCATGATTGTTGTCATTCCAAAGTATGTTCTATATGTTCTACATTACTTCATCCATGAAAATGCCATCTTTGATTGGGCATATGTTATTTAAATGAAATCTCTTATTAGTTAGAAAATTGTTGTGGAGAAATTTCGAAAGAAATTATATAAAGGATTTTTAATCTGTCCAACGTTTTGGGTGGACACTACACTCATCATCAGGGACCAGAAAGTTGGAAAATTTCCACTAGACAAAGAGATTTTACATGAATTTTTATTTGGTTTATGTCACTGTGCATTATCACGTGTTTAAATATTTACCACACTCAAGAAGTGAAAACTACAAAAGGATCCAATATAGTTATGGTATTTAGCACTCTAGAAGTATTTCATTTTTATAAAGTCCAAAATGTTTTTCTATGTACATTCAAGAGGACGATTCACAACTTTTAAATAAATAGGTTATTAAGAGAACCTATAACTTTTCTTGCTCGAAAAGGAAGTTTCAAATTGTAGGGTGAGTTCACTTATATAAGATTATATGAACTTTAGGGAAACATCTTTTACTTCCATAATTTGTGTGTGATAATTTTATGGAAATATATACAGAAGAAAACCATAAATTCTTCTTCTTTAATTTATTACATAGATTTGTAGGCATTGACCTACTGGATGCACCCACCCCCAAGATATGCAATTTGTTATAGGCCATTTTGTCACATTTGGTATATAGGCCTTTAAATAGGATCATTCACATCTTTGAACAATTTTTCATCATCCCTACAAAAAACCCTAAGCATGACTCTCTCAAAACCCCAAATTTCTGCCTTTAACTGCTTCATTTGAGTGATTTTTAGGCCCAACGCACCTTGGCCCTTTAGAAACTAGTGTTCACCAACAATTTGGCCCTCTTTGGACATGTGTTGATCTCTAGTAGGTTGCCCCTTCCCGAGGGTGTGTCAATTTTAGAAATTCGAGAAAAATAAAAAGAATCTCGAAGCTTCCTCTTCCATAAGCTTTCAGAGGTTGTTCTAACTATTTACCTCCAATGAAAGTCTCAAATCATATCCTATCCTACCTTGGATATTTCACCCCTTATCCCTTGAGTTCATCCTCCCATCAAGAGTGGATCTCAAGCCTAGATTGGTAAATGGATAAGAATTATTAACCTACCATCCTCTCCTATATATTTACAGCCATCCACAAGCTAGGGGTTGGATTTTGAAGATAGATTCTACCCTCATGTTGTTGTTGTGATAGTCATTATTCCATGCATTAAGGTGACATAAAGGTACACTTTGTGGCAAGGAAGGACAATTATGCTTAGATGAGCTCTTCTAAAATATGAACTCCTATATTTGTCTGTAACTCCCTCCATTTATATTAATACAAAGAGTTCATTATTTTCCTATATGTGATGTTATGATTTCATGTATTTCAATGCCATATTGATCCATTGAATAAACTGATTGGATGATGCTACATAGATGTCGTAGATCGCTAGCTTGTCTTGCTTGATTGTGCGGGTTCTAATTATAACAATCAAAGCTAGGATTGGAGTGTACAAGCTAAGAGAGGAGTGAAAATTACAACAGAGTCTAGGCAGGCTTCATCCCATTGTCCATTTACTTTAAGGAATACATTAGATTCTTTGATTTTTGTTGTTCTAGACTAGGCCATCAAGTCTAGGGAAAATACTTTTGTCCGCAGTCGTAGGTTCCACATAAAAAATTGATGACTCCACTAAGGAATGTTGTTTTCCCTTGATGGTTTTTTTGTCCTTAGTGATTGTTATACCTCTTCTTCAAACGTTCATTATCTTATTCATCCAAGAACATGCCTAGGAAGACCCTTTCATTGAGTTTCAATTGCATTTTCTTTGTCGGAACTTTGCATCCCTTGATCAATGCTCCCCTTGGACTCGAGACAGAGCATTGCAGTGCACCCTAACCTTCTATGAACCTACATTGTAGTTCACCCTAGTCTTATATTCACCCGCATTTCAGTGCACCCTAGCCCTTTCAACACCTGCACTGATCCCTGTTTGATGAATCTTTTTTCCTTTTTGTGATTTTCTCTTTGATTAACTTTTTTCTAGTTGGTCCTTTGTGTGACCCTGAGTATATTTTGGTCTCTCAGAAGCCTCCATCTTGTTTGATTTTGGTTTTGATGCCTTTGATAATAATTTGTTTAGATTTTCATGTGTTCTTTTCATTAGGTCATTAGCAAACTGAATTGTTTGATCATTCAGTGCTTGAAAGAATTGGTGTTTTAGTCATTGTTCTAAATAGTTTTATTTTATCAATGATTATGAAAATATATTAGTTTTCATCTAAAAATTAAGTGGAATCCAAAAAAAAAATATTATTCATCATGCATTGCATATAGGGCTTTGATTTTGATTGGAATAGTGAAGTTGAGGAGATCGATTGTTGCATCACTTGTGTTTTTCTTTGTTTATTGATTTACTCTTCCCCTACATAGTTAGGCCTTTTGATTGTTAAAAATAAAATGAAAATAGTTATTTTTGTCATATTAGTTGCATCATAGGTGTGCTCAGGTGACATTGATTTTTTAGCGTTGAAATCAAAACATTATTCAAGATCAACTCCAAGATTCATCTCAATTAACCTAAGGAGAATTTGTAACATTAAAACAAACATTTATAGGTATAGGCTAGAGACATTTATCATCATCTTTAAATGTAGGAGTTGTCATTTTTTATCAGCGTTGCATCTTGGGGGTGATATCCCCTTCCACGTACGTAAGTGTATCAACCATTCTCCATGTACCTTCGGGTATATTGTATGGCACTCCACACATGATAAGTATATGGGAATTCTCTCATCGAATGGTTATGCATTACAAAACACTACTACGAATTGCACTTCGACGTATTATCGAGTATATTTTTGAAGTCCCTTATACGTTTCTATTCTCACCTTAGGTAACTGAGTTGGTTGTGTTGTACACTGTGATACACCAAACAAAACATTTGGGGATATTTCCTGCCCATACGCAAATCCTTGGTTCTCCTAGGCTGTATATTGCAGTTCATAGTTTCTTGGTAATCCTTACCTTCCTAGTAACCCATTTGTTTTATTTTATGTCTTTAATTTCTAAAATCAATTAACTAACCATGAAATAACATCCTCTTCGTGGAACAACTCCTTAGTGGATCTTAGGTGTAGACTAATGACAACAACCCTCGAGTCTTCCAATCAAGGAAACCCCTCTAACAAAACCCCTGTCCTTTTCCTTCTTTTGGGAATATTGGTGCTCCTTATATGGCAACATTTTCCCTTCCCGGATTTACCATTGATTTTCCATTTTGGTTGTTTTCGACCCTTATGGTTCTGAATATCCAAACTACTCCTCAAACAAGTAGTCCTCCACTCGAACAAGTTGATACTAAAGTTGACCCTTTTCCTTCTTCACATGTTGTTTCTTCATCCCTTTCTTCCTCCTCGCCTGGTGAAAGTATTTATTCTAGTAACCAAGAAGCTAATAATAAGAAGAAGAAAAATAAGTAGCGGGGAAACCAAGCAACCATTGCTACAAATGCAATTAGTATTGAAAAATATTCTAATCAACCCCATAAAATTAATCTCCCTTGCATGTTATGTAAGGGTGACCACCTTATTATAGATTTTCCTAGTATTCCCAAGGTATTATAAGTGTGGTCCAAAGGTTCACATTAGCCTTGGTCATCAACCTCTCGAAATTATGTTGGTGATAAACCATCAACTAGTGATAGTAAGGTTCATGGGAAAAAGGTTAAAGTTAAGTTTACTTGTAGTTTATGTGAAGGGAATCATCCTATTCACCTTTTTCCTTATATGGATGAAGCCTCAAAAGTGTTGTAAAGCCTTACTTTTTCTCAACCACAACTTCCAACTAGCTACTAGAAGCTTTCCCCTAATCCTCCACTAGTTGTTGAAGTGATTGATATGAATATGAATCCAATCAATCCCACTCTCTCTAAATGTGAATCCCATGAGTCCGTTCCAAGCCAACCATTGGTTTATAAAAGGTTGACCCGATTCCACCTTCAGTTGATCGTACCTTTCCCGTAAAGGGTGAAATTCATACCTTCAGTTCTTCTTGTTTCTTCAGGTTCCAATGAATTGGGGGATAGTTCTATCATTCCCATGGAACAAGAGGGAAATCATCCCATTCTCATAGCACTGGAGATTAATTCTCCCATTCCCATAGCACAAGGGGGAATTTCTCTCATTCCTATGAAACCCCCTCCAAGAAAGAAAGCCATTTCCTTTGATTAGAGTCGATTGAAAGAACCTTGTCTCCCTTATTACATGCATTTTAAGATCATGGTAAAGGATTATGATAAGAACATCCATAACACTGTTATAGATGAGGGAGATTATGTTAGTATTCTATTTTCCACTAGTTGGAAAGATTTGGGTGCCCCATAGCTTGTGTCTGCTGCTCCAAATCTGTTAACTTTTAATAGAAGAACCAATCAACCCTTAGGGATCCTTCCTCAGTTTACTATTACCTAGGAAGGAAAAAATGTATGTACTGATGTTATGGTTTTCATGGGCCCTCTTGACTTCAATTTCTCCTCGGGAAAGACTATCTTTATACTATGAATGCTGTTGTGTCCACACTCTTTTGAGTGATGTGCTTCCCACATGAAGGAGGGATTGTAACTATCGATTAACTTTCATTTGTTGGTCCTGATTTGAATCCCAATAAACCAACATCCCTAAATGGTCCTTATATACAAGTGTATAAAATCTAACAACATGATTCAATATGATCTTGTAATATACTAAAACAAAATACTGAATCCTTCTACAATTTGTGGAAACAAAACACGATTTCACAATCACATAACAAGTAAGAGAAATAAATAACGAATTGTATAAGTTCAATACCATGAAACAATAAAATGATTTTCTCTCATTGAGAAACTCTCACACTCTGCCAATCGTCTCACTCTAATCCAGGAAAAATAAGTCAATTACTTAACCAATTATCAGCCTCTGCTCAGCCTGCCTTTCTCAAGCATTCCTAGAGGAATTTTCGCCCTATTAAATAGGAAATTCCTTGGAATTTATTTCGCAATGCATCATAAGCTTCCACATGACTCTATAACTGACCTGTACAATTTTCTAATTATACAACTGATAGTTATCATCCCTTTAACCTCATTCTCAACTATGCCTTTCTTAGAACTGACATGCAACAACTATTTATAGCTAATTATCAGTTATATTTTTTATCACTATTTGTGAATTAAATCATATTTAATTCAATGGACCTCTCACTAGCTCATTATTGAATTAGAACTAGTTAAACTTATTTTAACTCAATTTCTTGAGTTAACTAATTACAACTCACAAATAGCGATAAATTGACCCCCTAAAATCATGGGAAAACTCTACATGCCTCCTATTTGACCCACAACTCAAATTTCCCAAGCTAACTCAGTCATTCTGACTTAGTTAACTAATAAAAGTTGTCATGAGATGAAATTACAATTTATCTTCCAATTTAATTAAGGGAAAATTAAATCAGAGGGCCCCTTGGGGTGCCATTTCAACTCTCTCTCTAAAAAAGAAATGGATTATCTGCTACCTCGATCCTGTCTCTATGGAATTCAAATTTTCTTCTTGCTAGCGCCTTCATCAAGATGTCTACATCCCAGGCTCCTCCATCTCGTACTCTAATGACATAATCCGCCTCTAAATACAATATCTAAGATGGTGATACCAGATATCAATATGCTTGGACCTATCATGGAATAATAGATTAACTAAGAGTTTGATTCAACTTTGTTTATCACAATGTATCACCGTTGAACTCATCTGTGGACCAAAAAAAATAACAAGTATCTTCCTCATCTAGATGACCTCACATGCTACCTAACTGGATGCCATGTACTCTGTCTCTTCTTAATTGAGTGCAACTAATCTCTGTTTCCTGTTGTACCAAGAAACTGTTGCTGATCCTATGCTAAAGATGCCCCCTAATGTGCTCTTCCCATCGGATGGACTCCCTGCCTTGAAGCTTCACTCCCTTTGTCTGTCTGTACCATAATCCATACTTTGTAGTTCCTTTGATACATATCAACACATGCTTCCCTACCTTCCAAAAGAGCTTGGTAGGCTTAACCATAGCTTGGATCAACTGATTAACTGCGTAGCATATGTCTAGTCGTGTGTTCACCAGATACATGAGTGAACCCACAAGCTACCTGTAAACAGTAGCATCCACTACTTCACCCAAAGTAGCATCCTCCTTCCTCCAATTCCCTACTAGAGGAGTCTCCATGGGTTTGCTGCCCTCCATGTGGAACTTCCTCAGAATCTCCTTTGCATACTTTCCCTAATATACAAATAACTCCCCATCTCTTTTCCATATCTCCAATCCAAGGAAATAGTGCAAGAGCCCCATGTCCTTCATCTCAAATTCTCTTGCAAGATCCTCTTTGCAAGTCTTTTTGAGCTTCTCATCACCTGTTAGTATCAAATCATTGACATAAATTACAATAATCAAAAGCTTATCATCTACCAAAATATGATATTGGTTCGCATCTGCTTCACTCTTGGTGAAGCCCAACCTGGTGAAATAGCTTTCAATCCTGGTGTACTAAGCACGAGGTGCTTGATTTAGCCCATACATTGATCTCTTGAGTCTGCACACATTCAACTCCCTGTCTAAGGTCTCAAAACCTTCCGTTTTCTCAATGTACACCTCTTCCTCAATAACTCAATTAAGAAAGGTTGTCTTTACATCCATATGATGTATCTTCCATCCCATCTGCACTTAGAGTGCAGGGATGGATCTAATATATTAGTAACTTGCGGCTGGTGTAAATTTATCATCATAGTCAATCCCCTCCACCTAAGAGAACCCTCTAGCCACAAATATAGCCTTTTTCTTATCCACACTCCCATCTGCTACTTGATTCAACTTGTAGACCCACCTGGATCTTACAACTGACTTCCCCACTGGCCTTGGGACAACTTCCCATGCACTGTTTCTGATAATGGAGTCATACTCCTCAACCATGGCATCAAACCACACTAGCTACTGCACGTATTCCTAAAAATAGTATGGTTCTATCTCAATACCTTCGCTCATAAGAGCCATGTATCTTGTATACTGCTATGGAGACCTTCTCTACCTGCGCTCTGATGTGGGTGCTCCCACATTCTCTTTCACATCCAACAATAATTTTTCAGCCTCTCTAGTGCACTCCCTTCTATCTCTGGTAGATGGTTCTGCATGAGTGGTTTCTACCACTCTCTGTTACTATGCTTGTGACTTCTCCACATCCCGAGGTTCATCCTTTGGAGCCAAGATATCCTTAACTGCATGCAACTAAATCTCCCTCTCAAGGGACAATTGCATGGCTTTATCTTCATCGAATTTCACATCTCTTCTGACCATTGCCATCCTATGCGTTGGAAAGTACACTCAATAGTTGTGAGGTGTATCAATGTACCCCACAGATATCCCCAACTCTATTGTTGGCTCTAGCTTCTTCCTAGAATATTTCGTAACATGGAAATAAGCATATGTACCAAAAATTTTAAAATATGACACATCCGGACTCGTACCTGAAAAAAGCCTCTTATGGTGTACTCATCCCTAGTATTCGATGATGACTTCTGTTTTGCACAAATACTACTGTATTGCATGCTTCCACGCATAGATGAAATGGTAGGTCCTGATCATGCAACATAGCTCATGCTGCTCCCACAATAGTTTTGTTATTTCTTTCTGAAACCCCATTTTGCTGTGGATTATGAGGTGCTATCGATATCCTTGAAATTCCTTTTGAGGCACAAAAATTCTTGAATTTGTTAGAGATTTATTCTCCACCATTGTCGCTCCTCAGAGCCTTCACCTTCTTCCTTGTATCTTTCTCGAGAAGTGCCTTGAACTCACAAAACTTGGAAAATGTTTGATATTTCTTCCGCATGAATAAAATCCAACACTTTCTTTAAAAATCATCAACAAAAATCACACAATACATGTGCTTTGTTGTGGAAGTTGTCGAGAAAAATACACACATGTCTGAGTGAACTCTCTCAAGGATCACCTTGTCTCAACTTTCTTATCGTGAAAGGTGGTTTTGGTATAATTCCCCAATGTACACCCTTTTCATGTATCTCTCTGCGAAAGTGCACCCTTTGGAAGTCCTATAGAAATATGTTGCATGATATTCAAAGCGTTGTGGTGCAGATGGCCCAACCTCCTGTGCCATAACTCACCAATGTCTTGGCTCTCCACCTTCTTTACTTTAGTTCTCAATGTTGTGTAGTCTTCCACATCTGTTTTGTAGAGGTTCTTTACTCGAACCCCAATCTTTTTCACCTATCCCGTTTCTTTGTGACGAAGGAACACCTTTCCTTCACTGAAGATCACATCATAGCCATGATATTCCAACATAGCAACATAAACCAAATTCTTCTTTAAAGGAGGAACATACATGACATATTTTAATGTGAGTGGATTACCTGACTCCCTCTCAAATGTAACTAGACCTACACCGGTAGCGCTATACCTCCCATTTTCACCCATCTCGACGTGCATTTGGAGATCCTTATTCTCCAAGCTACCAAAGAATGCTTTGTTGCCGGTCATATGGAATGAAGCTCCATTATCCAAGTAGCACACAAAGCCAATCACCTATGAAACCATGCATCCAATGAGAGTGAAATCCAATTCAAACTGTGAAGCAAGTAGCCCTCTTGTTGGTCTTCTTTTGTGGACAATTTGTGGCATAGTATCCATGATCATGAAAGTTGAAACATTTTACCTTTGACAAGTCTCGCTTATTTCCTGACTTGCTGAACTCCAATTTGGAATGGGTAACCTTCCCTTTCCCTTTCTTCACCTTTCCATCCAAGGCAAAATTCTCCTCATCATCTGTCTTTGATGAGGATCAATATCTGGTGCTCTGCCAAATTGCTTCTTGTACCAAATCAGACCATAGTCGCTCCCAATATGGTAGCTTCTCCCTGCCATTCACAGAGTCTTGGTAGCTATGCCATCTATTGGGAAGGCTTAGAAGAGCTAGGCTCACCAAATAATCTGATACAATATTTATCCCAACACTTCCAAGCTCATCTCAACACTGAGTGAACTTTGTCAAGTATTTTTGGATCCTGTCGCCCTTCTCCATTTTGATCTTTCTGATCTTGTCTTTCAGTGTGAGCTTCCTGTGGTCACTGCTATTTTAAAATAGATATTTCAAGGCCTTGCACATAGCATATGGAGTTTCCTTCACGTGGAGACTTGAAACAATATGATCTCTAACTCCCTCTAAAAAGATCCTTTGTGCCTTGGCTACATTCTTCTTCCATGCATCAAGCTGTTGAGCATCTGTTGCTGCGAGCTGGGGGATATCAATATCTATGAAAGCCTTCAGTCCATTGTCCTTGAGCACTGCCTCCATATTGTCCTTCCATGCTATGTAATTCGAATTTACCTTAAGGGAATATTCGAGTCTCAAGTAATTGAAAGACATCTTGATCTGATGCTGGGTCCCGAAGAATAAATTTGCAAATTCGAACCTCTTCAAAACAAAATTTGTTCTTCTCTTCTATTGTGATTCTTTGTGCTCTGATACCATGTAGAAAATACAACAATGGGATTCAATATGATCTTGTAATTTACTAAAACAAAATACTGAATCCTTCTACAATTTGCGGAAACAAAACACAATCGCACAATCACATAACAAATAAGAGAAAGAAATAATAAATCGCACAACACAAAATGTATCTGGGAAAATCACACTACCTAAAACCCCACGATATGTATATTTTATATAGTAAAGACCATGAAACAATACAATGATTTTCCCTCACCGAGAAACTCCTGCACTCTGCCAACTGTCTCACTCTGATCTAGGCAAAAGCAGTCAATTACTTAACCAATTCTCAACCTTTTCTTAGCATGTTGTTGGGGAAATTATATGAATAACATATATATAGATATCACCACAATATTTAATTATCAACCAAGGAATCGTAACCAGTAGAGCTGATGCATTATATGTGCCGACAACAAATAAGTTCCTATGTCTACTGAGGATAGTCTAAATAAGTACTACTTTAAAACTAACACTTCAATCTACTAATTCTAATATAACTTCTCCACACAATCAAAAAAGCAGAACTCATGAAGAAAGCTTGAAAAAATAGTAAACTCAATTTTCTTTATCAGGTAACCAATTTATCCATTTACAAGCTCATGAAATAGAAAGATGGATTTAACTCTGTTTCCTGTAGCTTCTAATCTCAATCATTACACTACAACTAATTTACTGCATTCAAACATTAACCAAAGCAATTTGAAATAGTACATGAAATGTATGATAAGGGTCTTCACTATCAGCACATGTAGATGAATGGTGGGATCTCTGATCTTCGTCTTCCTATTCTTCAAGTTAGCAATCAATAATTAAATATGTAACTTAAAAATACAGTTTTCATTCACAAAAACTAAGGAATTGTCACTCATAAAACAAAAATGAAATTGCAACAAACACTAAGACATTCTCACACTATATAATAACTTGAAGAATAACTTTCCTTGATGGCTTTGGTGGGACTTTGCTGAGCTACCAAGGAAAGATTAAAAACTTACAGAACTAAGAGAGATTGATTAACACAATGAACTCATCAATTGTTGCTCATTTCATTACTTCAAAGAGAAATATTACAAAAATTAATGGTTCAACAACATAACCGTAATGTGTAAATATTAATACTAGCTGGATCCGTCTCTATTCAACTCGTTTCTCACTAGTTATCATCTACAGGCCATCTCTTATAGAGAAGTGGCCGTTACAACCAAGGTTACATGAGATAACATCAAATCGTTACCGTTGAACTTAATTTACATATTTGGCTTCATCCTCATGACACGAAGTGCATGAGGAAGAAGAAAATATCGATTTACTATGTAAAGGAGATGCCTGCAAACAATTATCTTGGTCCCATCGAAAAACCATTCATTCCATCACCAATTCTGGAAATGAAATATGATACTAGAATCACACAGTGTTGGAATATTGGTGCCAGAATCACATAGTGCTGGAAACTGGTGCCAGATTCACATAGTGCTGGAATAATTGTATCAGATGGGGGCATGAATATGGTGAACATATATAAAAATCACGGGCAACTGATCAGGTGCCAGATGGGTGCACAAGTGCCAAACGAGAACCCAAATACCAGATTGCTAATATTGGTACCAGAAAAATAGTAACATGAGTATCAGAATGTTGCACTAGTACAAGATGAGTGGGGAGCATGATTACTAGATTGCTGGGGAGCATAAGTACCATATTTCTAGGCTGGTACCAGATGAGCAAGAGTGCAAGTATAAAATCTATGTGAGCCAATCCAAGGAATTATAGAGTACAAGAAATCAAATAATGCTATTTCTACTGTAATAAAACCTAAAAATTTCATTTTGAAATATAAATGACCTCATATAAAAATAAGAAGGCTAAAAAGAATATGCTTGAGGAATATAGGCAAGTAGTAAATGGGTTTGAGGCGAAATTGGTCAAAAATAGAGGACAATAAAGGGTATTATAGGTATCAAAAAGGAGACCGAACATTCCCCCATGCTCAAGTTGTTGCATGTCCTCATGCAAAAAGTGTTGAACAAAAACTTTCAAAAATGAATCCTTCCATGCCTGGGTATCAACTGCTTGGCTCTAAGATCTTCAATCCCAAGGCCTCTTCTTTGAGTTCCTTCCTAATGATCCTGTTATAGTGTACCAGGCGAATAACTTTCTTCAGCGTAGTGGAGGTCTCATCATGCTCCTCTTGCAACCTCTGGCTATTATCCCTTAGCCGCTTGTTTTCTTTCTTGAGATACTCATCCAACATATTATACTCTTTTACCTCTTCCCTTAGTTTCTCAATGTTGGCCATCATCTGCTGTCTAGTTAAGGAACTAGTAGGTTCAACTATTTCTTATTTGGCTAGTCTCCTTTTGGCTTCAACTTCTCCTCAACTCTTCCAAAGTCTCTGTAACAAGTTCCTCTGTTTCATTAAGTGTCTCTTCTTGTGCGTGTTAATTTCAGGGGAGGTAGAGACATCTATTGGATCTTCTGGGAGAGAAGGAGTATGAGTAGTCATTACCAATTTTACCATGCTCCTAGTAGTTCGACATGAAGGTGATAATGAATCACTATCTTGAAACAATCTTCTCTTTTTCCCTTTTGTTGGTGTCATGGACCCTGTAATTTGTTCCTTCTGTGCATGTCTCTTCTTCTTCTTAGAAGTCTGCGCCTTGTCACTCCTTTCACTAGTTCTAGGATTCTTTACCACTTGGTACAAGAGTCTCCTCCTGAGGAAACTCAAAATCTAACTCTGAAGTAGCGCCTGTGAACTCTCCTTTATCACTGTCAGCTATATTTTTGTTCTTCTTCCTCTTCTCACTTGTCAAAATTTTACTTGGTTTGGGTGAATCGAGAGGGGGTCTTTTACCCTTTGATGGCTTAACTACTAGTGCAGAATTTTCCTTCTCTTATATTGTTTCACCCTTATTAACAGACCTTGATGGAGTAGGGCTATCAATGCCCTACTTAGACTTTGACTTCTTCTGCTGCTTCTTACTACTTTATTGTTTGCTATCGAGGTCCTTACTGCTCTCCTTTGGCAAGATTTCCTCCATGTGCTTGGAACCTTCAGTTAGTCATCAATATTTTTGCATGTTTTAATGACTAGATTCCTTGGCTGAGTTTTCTAGAAGCTAATCTCAATCTGTCAATTTTTCATCTAGAAAACACCTCAAACAAATTTTTGTCTTCCTACCCCTCCCCTCCAGCCTATGATGAGAAAACCCTTCAGTTTTCTAAACCTATATCATTACAACAAAGCCTCCATATCTATAGCTGTCATAAGTTTGTCTCTCTACCATCAAAATCCCTTGTTTTTCATACAACCCACTGTCCAACATTTGACAAAGTGTCTACCCCTCTATCCCTGATCACTTGGTCATGTGATAACCTACTCATGCCTAAGAAGCCATTCAAGGGCCGTGACAAAGTCTATAGGTCTAAGTGGTGGTGTTTTAGGGAAAATTCCTTGGCAAGACTATTTTAAAGCCAAAAACCCTGTTTGTCATCATCATGTCAGCCATAATTTTATTCTCACTCAACAAACAAAACCCTGGTCTATCCTTAGGTCACACACCACTAAATATTGATATGTCTCTTTTAAGCAGAGCTCATAAGTGTTCAAATCAGGAAAAGAGAAAGAGTTTTCCTGTCTAAAGAAAGATGATCAAGTGAACGTTCAAGCATTATCATCATGTTATATCAGCAAAGGCTTTCAGTGATCAAAGTCATTTCATCAATGCATCTTTGCAGGGGTGCTAGGATAAATGGCACAAATCAGTTTTGGGCAAGGGAAACATTTCAAGGAATAGCTCCAAGTAAAAAGAACAATTGACTATTTTTTAAGGACTAAGGGAAATATAGAGTTTAGAGAGAAGAGCACATACAGGATTCATCCTTGTAAGTCAAAACACCAAGAATGTCAAAAAACCTCCTTCAGGGAAAAAAGAGTACAAAAGTTAGAAAAATACTGCCTCCAGTGCTTCAGGTAAATTACAATGGAATTTGTTCCCAAAAGTATGGGCTAGCTCTCAAAATCGGTCTCATAAAACCAAGAGTGACAGTCTTTTGGCGAAAGGCTTCTAGCAGACTAGGCATCAGAATGAAAAGTGTAAAAGGAACAACTGCCTTTTTATCCTACTTTAGCCTAGCCTCTAAAAAAATTCAAGGACAACTTCATCATCAAAAGAGCTAAAGGCCAATACCAAGAAAATGATATTTCCAAGACAGGCACAGTAGACATTTATCAGTTGGAAGTACATTACCTGCTCATGTTTTTCACAGTGATATTCTATAAAAGGCATGTCTCAAAGCAAAGTGGACTAAAGGTAAGCTAAGGTTATGTATTAAGGCCTCCTTCATGATAAGTAGAGGGCCCACAGATAACTGGTTCAAGGAAATTTTTCAATGATAGACAAAGATGAAATACATAGTGTTTAAAGGAGTTTATTTAAAAAGATAAACAAAGGCTAGCAGAGGGCACAATTGTTTTGAAAAGACCTCCTTCATGACAAGTAGAGGGCCCACTTACCACAGTTGCATAAGACCTCCTTCATGACAAGCAGAGGGCCAACTTACCACTTGTTCAAAAGACCTCCTTCAAACTAGCAGAGTGGCTTGACAGTGATTTTTGAGTGACCTAGGTGAATACAGTTGCATAACCTCCTTCATAACAAGCAGAGAGTTGAAAAATCATCAGGGTAATTACTGAGCTGAAGAGGTCTTGTTGTGAAGACACCGTGCAAAAAAGAGAAATCAGTTAGTAAAAAGGGACAGTTTATTTGAAGGTCTTCAAGAGTGATAATAAAAGATCATAGTTTACTAATTATACCTTTTTCAAATAAACAAAGGAAGACACTGTACCTATTGAAGATTAGTTTTTTATAATGTAAGATCCCCTCCTTAAAATATAAACAGAGGGCTCATTAGTGGTTTCAAGTGACCTAAGTGGTTACATTAGCCATAATGCCTCCTTCTAGAGATGAGCAGAGGGAAAATCGCCAAAGGTTAAATTTTGTTTGAAAAGGTAAACAGAGGGACACTGTGTTTCAAGAAAATCTTCAATTTGATGAAAAATACAAAGGAAAAATATCAAAATCACCAAAAAAAGGGAAAAAGACCATTCAAAACATTTCAAAAAATCTATAACACCCTCAAAGGGTATTTTTCCAAGTCGCTCTCTACTTAGTAAAGAAGAGATTTTTCGTGATTTGAAGCCCCGGGCAGTATCGTCCAAAATCCTAGGTTGCGACGCGCCTGTAGTGTCCCTCCGAAGGTTTTTGCACACGGCGCGACGCACCTGTGAGATAGCAAGACACACCTGTGTTCTCCGACCAACCTGCCCCGCCCGGCATTCAGGAGGTGCCCAGCTCGACACACAGCAGCATGCAGGTGCTACGCGCCTGTGCACAGGAGCGTAGCAGCTCTCCAAAGGTCTCCAAAAGTGAAAAAAAGCAGGTTTTTGCTCAGAATTTGGGTTTTTCAAACACAACAAGGGGGTTTAAAAGGTATTTTTCATCTCATTACACCTTAGTTTTTGGATCTTTGAGCACTTAGAAAGTCAAATTTAAGGGAGAAAACAGTGTTTTAGAAGGAGAAAGGCCTATTTCATTTTGAAGAACCTATTTGCTGAGTGGGTAAAGAAGAAAGCACAAAACCAAAATGCCGCCAAAGAAGGAAGGGGTTAAGAAGGGAGGTCATCACAAAATGTTTGAACCTACCACTACTCAAGAGCTCACTGCCTCCTCTTCAATCTTGTCTTGCTTTCAAGAGGTTGGCTGCCTTGACTTTTGCAACAAAATCCAAGAAGTCACTAGCTACCCTTTCTTGATTGAAATTTTTTCCCTAAGACTAGACGGAAAACAAGTTCACCTAGCAGGTCTGGACTTCAAACTCACTCCTAGGGCTGTCTCCAAAGCAAATAAGATCCCCTATATAGGAGAAAAGTGGTTCAAACAAGCATACCTGGATCTAAATCACTATAAACCCTTCCTAAAACCAGACCATCAGGATTCTTGCCAAGCTATATTTCCCTTTTCTCACTTATTGAGCAACTATGCCCCCCTCATGAAAGTTATCATGAAGTATTTCACACGTGAAGGGAGATTTTCCCGAATTTATTCCTATCACATCAGGCTTCTCATGCATTTGACAAGAACTCAGTCGCTGAATTTTCCTTTCTCCCTCTGCAAAAGCATTGACAAAATGGTCTCATTGGTTCAAAAGAAATCCCCTGCTCAATAGAAAGCTAGTCTTTTCCATCATTCTCTCATCAAAATCATCATCCTTCACCAGCTTGAACAAAAAGGAGTTTCGTGGGAGACTTTCATTTCTCATCCAGATTTTAATACTGCCTCTTCATCTCATGGCCCATCTCATATGCCCTCCTCACCCTCCACTCACTATGTCTCTCCTTCACCTAGTCAATCTACCCCTCAAAGGAAAAAATCACCCATGATTGATAGTGAAAAAGAGCAGTCTTATGAAAGCAGGCACGAAGTTAGTGATGATGAGAAACATAGCGATACTCAGCAAAGTAGTGAGCATGAACCAAGTGACAAAGCACAGAACAGTGACCATGAGTATACTAGTGATGGTGAAGAAAGCTCACCAAAGGATAAGGAAGTCAGTGGCACTCAACAAAGTAGTGAGGATGAAGAACAAAGCAGTCCTAAGTAGAGCAATGAAAATGAGCATGGGGACAACCCACTCACAGCTAGTGATGATGAATAAAAAACTGAAGAGCAGTAGGTTAGTGATGATGAAGAAAAAAGGGAAGAGGTTCAAAGCAGTGATGAGAAACAAAGTGATAGTCAACATGAAAGCAATCAAAGAGACAGTAAGCATAGTGACAATCCTCAAGCAAGCAGTAATGATGAGGAACACAACAGTCCTCAACAAAGTCATGAAACCTGTTTTCACTCCTAGAGACAGCCTAGAGTTGTGATAGACCAGTGCCTAGGATATCTTAATATAGCAAGGAGCATGTAATATAACATGGGGAGTTATCAACAAAAGGCTCTCATGCTATCTCTTGTTAAACAAGGAAATTATTTTTAAATGGTACCAAAACTCTTAAAAACTTGATACAAGATAAGAGATACTGCAGAGGCAAGATGTAAAGCTCTAATACAAAGCATCAGACAATTCAGAGACAACTTACTGTAAAGAGGGCCGATTCAGAAATACCTCACAAAAATACGTTATCAGAAGGTGTATGTAGTGAATGAAATGTAGAGGAGATATTAGTTAACATTGAGCTGATATCTAGATACACAATAGCGCCATGCATGGGCTTACCAATCTAAGAATCCATACATAACGGTAGTGTTTTAAAAACACCCTCCCAAAGAAACTAATATAGCAGAAATATAGTTTAGATGAATAATGGAACAGAATATCATGCATGAGCCATATTTAAAGCGCTTGAGTAATCCAAGCATGGGTATCAACTAGGATAAATCCACACCAAAAATCAGTGAGCCACTCGCATTCCAAAACATGATATAGGAAAGATGGATGAAATGAAATATTCTATTTTAATAACACATAAGAGAAAGTTACAGACTGTGAAATACCAAAGATCAGAATCCTCTTTAACAGATGGAACTCCTCCTCACTGAGACCCTATGGGCTCTGAGCCTTCATACAAAAGTTCTACGAAATGTATAAAAAAAGCCTTTAACTGCATAATTTTCTGATAAAATCTGGAACCCTAAATCATCTGTTCTTTGGGAGCTTTATAGGAGAACAAGAAAGCTCGAAAAAGGGAGTAGGTGATGAACATTTAATTGTATCATTAAAAAAAAATGGCGGAGATGTGCACGCCCATACTACTCGATGACTTTGTAATGCTGTTTGTACTCTGTGGCCTGCTGACTGAAATAAATGCACTGGGTAGAAATCTCTCCAGGAACACGGCAAAGTAGTAAAATCACATAAACATTCCGTCCTTTCCTGAAAGAGAATGGTGCTGAAAAGAAAGCCTTGGGGTATTTTATCTGCGAGGGGTACCTTCTGCTTTCTAAATCCTGAATTACAGTTTAAGATCTTCAATGCTGGACGTTGAACTCCTCGATTATTTGCTGATATTGCTCTGCTGCTCCATTAATGTTTTCATCTGCTAAATCTGTGCTTTGAATGGCTCCGCAGGGTTTGACAGATTTGAACTCCGCTTCTTTAATGGAAGTCTTTTCAATTTACCTTCTCAGGCCATTCTCCATAATTACAGTCTCTGAAAAATCGTCCTTTGATGTGCTCTGCCACTGGAATCAAGATTGTAAATTTCAACAGTCTTTCGTCGCTGAAACCCTGCAAAACCCGCAAACTTGTTAAGAAAAACCATGCGTGGGGATGAAGATGCAGCGAGGATGACTGTGCAGCGAAACGACATGATGGAATGGCGGAAGTATGCGGGGTGGTAACGAAAAATGCAGTGAAACGATGGCGGATGGACTGGTGGATGTGGACGCAGCAAAAATTTATGAAAAACATTCGAATATTGACCTTTGAATGCATATATTACGAGGGGTGGACGAATGTACAACGGAGACACGTGGAATCATGACGTGGAGAGAGTTGGGCAATGGCGTGGCGTAAGTTTGGTCAGGACTGTCCGATCTCAGGAGGAGATCGACCGTGGAAAACACATTGGAGGGCAATGAGATGGTGGGCCAGGGGCACGATTGACATGGTTTAACACCCGTGCAGCTTCAGAGTGTGATGACCGTCGGATGAAGACCCCCAGATCAGACGGTTGTCGGGCATATCGCTCTGCATCCTTGGTTGAACAATAACGCACGATGGAGGGTAGATTTTCAATAGTGCGTTGGGCCACGTGTCAGGCGGCGTGTGGAATCGCTGGGCAAACAAGAATTACCACCCACCACCAAAAGGCGGTGCGATACATACCACCTGGTTTTGGAGTAGTGCGTTGCGGGGGCCACTAGAGGAAGTGAGCTTCTGACCGTTGATCTAACAGAATGATCAGACGGTTGAAATATGATCAAACGGGCAAACAGAGTGGTGACCATGTGCGCGATGGGGTTGCAAAGGCCGTCAGATCTGCATAGATCGACGGGTAGCATTGCGTCCGATCATTAGTTAATAATCACTCTCGTGGATAGCATTTGGTCTAGCGCCCTGGTCACGCAGAGGAAAATACAGAGGGGCTAGGGCCGAAGGGGCTAAACCTTGAATATTTTCATATGCGAGGTTTTTAGGCCTTTTACAATGTAATTCGGGGCGGGGGGAAGGCAACGATAGGCATATAAAGAACTTTGCAAGGCAGGGTGAGGGGGTTGAGTAATTTAAACCAGGTTGCCTGCGAAAATTTAATAGGAAGCTGATTATGATCAACATTGGCTCCACCTGGGGGTGGCACGTTCATCCCTGAGCGTGTTGAGAACCTCGCAGATCACCTGATTGTCTTCTATGCGGATCCTGCTTTTCAGCCCTTCTACTTGCTTTTCATAATTCGTCACAACACCCACATTATTCAACAAAGATAGAAACAAAAACTAATATACAATATGATACATCAGGCTTTCTCGGCCTACATCAGAACTGGAAGTAGGGCTTAAGGAACTGACCATTCACAGGGGCATCAAGCAAGTCACCCTGTAAATTTTCCAACTTGAAATTATTGTTACCTCCCTGCTCCACAATCTTGAAAGGACCGAACCAGAGCGGATCGAATTTACCATGTTTTCCTTTTTCAGCTCTCTGGATGTCCCATCTGAGCACTAGATCACCAATTTGCAGATTCCTGTCCTTAGCATGCTGATAAAAAAGGTATTTCATCCTCTCCTGATACTCTGTCAGCCTTTTATTTACTTGATTGCATGTTTCTTCCAATTCCACCAGTTGATTTATTCACCTGGTCATCTCATCAGGCTCCTCCTGACTTTCCTGCATGAATCGAGCTACTAGTAGGGCTAATTGAATAGGAAATACTACTGCCCTCCCATATACCAATTCATATGGGGATTTTCCAGTTGCTCTCTTGCTGGTAATTCTATTGGCCCACAGAGAAAATTTTAACTGGGAATCCCAATTTTTCTGGTTTTCATTTATAGTCTTCTTCAATGCCCTTACCAGGGTTTTATTAGAAGACTCTACCAAGCCATTTCCCTGTGGATAATAGGCTATAGAGTGACTTAGTGTGATATTATATTGCTGGCAGAAACTCACAAACTTTGTAGACTTGAAAGCCTGAGCATTATCAGTTACTATCTTAGCAGGGTAACCAAACTTGGATATGATGTTTTCTTCCATGAATTTTATTATCACAGCATCAATAGCATTCCTTGCAGTCACCTATAAAATCGATTCCCCATTGTCGGAAAGGTTCATCCACGTGCACAGGAATCATGGGAAGAGGTGCCAACTTCTGCCTTTCAGCGAATTTCTGACATTTCTCACATGCTCTTACCTAGGCAAAACATCTCCAAAAAGCTTGGGCCAATAGAAACCAGCCTTTAGGATTTTATGAGCAGTGGCCTTCCAGCTATAGTGACCCCCACAGATCCCTTCATGAAATTCAACTATAATACTTCGTACCTCATCTTCTGTGAGACACAGAAGTAGGATACCTGAGGGATCTCGCCAGTATAGCCGGCCATTGGCGACAATATACTTCTGTGATTTCAACCTTAGTGTTCTGTATTTAGCTTTATCACAGCTTGGAGGGCAGCTGAGTGTGAGGAGATATTCTACTATCTCTTTGTACCACTGACTGGTGAGGTACTTTACATGTATTTCTGGAGTAGGTACCCCAAATCCCTGTCGCTCTTCTTTCTCTTCAGATTCCTCACTTGCTATAACGGACAAATTTATGCCCAAAGCTTGATAGTTTGATTCAGATAAAATTTTAGTAAGCCCCTGTCCTTTGATCAGCTTAGTAGGGCGGATGTCTAAGTCATATTCCTGTATTTTAGCAATCCACTTAACCCTTTTTCCTTCACTATCCCCCTGAATAAGAATATCTTTTACAGCAGTTGTAGGCACAAACACGGTGATATGGGACTGTAAGATATAAACGCAGAATGCTTTGAGGGATTTTACTAGGGTGTACGCTTGCTTTTCCAATATATTGTACTTTAATTTTGCATCACGGAGCACCTGATTGAAGAAAGCTATGGGCTGCTCATACCCTCCCTCATTTTTTGGCAATAAGACTCTTGCTATTGTACGAGGTGATGCAAAAGATAAAATCATGAAAGGTTTATCATAATCTGGTCCAGCTAGCACAGGGGCTTCAGCAAAAGCATTTTTTATTCTGGTAAATGCCTCTTGTGATTCCTGGGACCATTTAACTTCATTATCTTTCCTCAACATGTCAGTTATATGCCTAACTATTTCAGCATAGTTAGGGATGAACCTTCTCAGGAAATTGATGCGCCCTAGGAATACTTGTACCTCTTTCTTGTTTCTGGGAAAATCAATGCCATTTATGACCTCTATCCTCCTAAGATCTATCTTCACCCCATCTTTTGTTACAATGTGCCCCAAAAGTTTTCCCTCTTCTAATGCAAATAAATACTTTTGAGGATTTAGATAGAGACCATACCTTCTGCATTTCTGGGCTCACGCAGAGCGCCCAATGTGTCAAGATTGTCTGAAAATATAAGGATATCGATCGAGGCAGGACCACTCGTTAACTTATCTTGCTCCCCAAAAAAGGCAATGTCCATGGCCCTTTGAAAAGTGGCCCCTGTGTTGATCAACTCGAAAGGCATCCTGGCATACATAAACGTGCCCCATGGTGTGGTGAAGGCAGTCTTCTTTTGATATTCTGGTAGTACAGCCACCTGATTGTAACCAGAGAATCCATCCATCATCGACATCCGAGAGGCTCCTACCACTTTCTGCAGGATGTGATCCATCTTGGGCAGTGGATAGTTATCCTTTAAGGATGCTCGGTTCAAATTTTGGAAATAAACACATAGTCTTATTTCTCGATTCTTCTTTCGGATAGGGACTAGGTTTGCCACCCATTCAGAGTACCTCAATGGCACAATTATTTTGGCCTTTAACAACTTCTTGATTTCCTTCTCAATAGAGGGAAGCAGCAAGGGATTTATTTGTCTGAGTTTCTGCTTATGAGGCTTTGCATCTCCCTTCAGTGGAATTTTGTGTTGCATTATACTGATATCAAAAGTTTTCAAGTCCTGATAGGACCATGCAAACACATCTTTGTAAGATTGAAATAATTTCTGATATAACTTTTTATATTCTTTTGGGACTTTCTTGGACAGTTTTACAATTTTGGGGTCAACATCAGTACCCAAATTCAGGTCCTCTACCTGATTTTCTTCTACCACTTTGCTTGGTTGCAGTGGGACATCATTCTTATCAAATAATATTTCTAGAGGGACCAGCCCTCTAGGTATAATGTTTCCATTTAACTGCAACACTTTATTACCTGCCACTTTCTTCTCCCAATCTCTTTCTGAAGTATCTTTAGACTCAACCTCTTCTTCAACATCAATCTCCATATTGGAGAATTCCCCTACCATTTCCAGGAATCTCTTCATCTGTTCTTCATCTTCAAATACCTGCCAGTGTTTGATGTTATCTGGGATTGACGGCCGATAACGCACCTCAACTTCGTATCTTAAAAGAGGGTTCTGAGGTGGTCGAAATGTACTAGTAGCCACAGCAAGGGAATCATCCATCCTATTGTATTCTCGGGGCATGAATTGGATATTGAATGCCAAGAAGAAATTCTCCACCATGTCCCAAACTTCATTCCTATAAGCCCTCAGTCGAGGATGTTTGGTTTGACATTGATTCCTGACTTGTCTGACCACCAGGTCTGAATCTCCCATAACTTTTAAACTTTGTATGTTGATGTTCCTGGCTGTCTGCAATCCTAATAGAAGTGCTTCATATTCAGCCACATTATTAGTAGCTTCATATTCCAGTTTGAAGGACAATGGGACCCATTTCCCTGTAGGAGAAATCAATAATATTCCAGCTCCATTACCTTCTCTTGAATTTGCTCCATCAAAATGGAGTTTCTAGATTCCTGCTTCATGGCTCTCTGAGTGCTGCTCAGTCTTGATTTGACAGAAGGATGGTTCATGTGCATAATCTTGATCTTCTTCCAACATCAAGCACGAGAAATCTCCTTCTTTACTGTAGACTAATGAATTAACAGAGTTATCTGCCTTGTTCACCATCTTGACAAATCTAGTCTCCCTGTACAACCTCCTCTCTTGGCCACCAAAAACCGGGATAGTGGCATATGTTAAATCCAACTTGATTGATCCACCAATTTTTGTTCCCCAAGACCTTGACAGTAACATGCCAAAGCGGGCTGGGGTGTCGGCCACCACGATGTCCATTACCACACTTTTTTCTGGGATTTGGGCCAAACTGACCACCAAATCCTTGATCATCCCCAAGCATTTAACTCTTTTGGAATCAAATGAATAGAGGTCTTTGTATGGACGGGTAATTTGTAATCCTAGTTGTTCCATGACTGACAAAGGCAATAGATTATGGGAAGCTCCAGAATCTAGCATACAATTATGTAATAGCAGGTCATGAATCACTAGAGACACATAAAAGGGAGGAGTAGAAGCATCTAATTCCTCAACATGTGGACCAAAGACAACCATGGGTCTTTCTTCTTGAAGGTTGAGACTATATGGAGTGAGTATAGCTTCTGGAGGGAGCATGAATGAGGTGACTTGGGATTGGTATGCAGGCTGCTTTAACAGTTCAGTCAGGGGAACTGGGATTTTGACTTTCTCAAGTTCCTTTTGCAGGCTGAAAGCAGGAGCAAGTTTTTCTATTACATCCTCTTTTGACTCTTTATTTTCAGCAGAGGGCTTGACCTCTTTTGACACAGACTTGGCATTAGGGGGAATGACTACTTTTGAAGAAGAGGGAATTTGATCATTAGACTACAAAGGTTTGTTTAGAGGGCCCTTACCTTTGTCTATGACTTTCTACACTGTTGATTCCTTCTGAGCAGGTGCTTCCTTCTGGGGTAGCTCTTCTTCTTGATCTTGAGTGCGAGTCCTTTTCCTAGAAGATCTGAGATCATATCTTCTATTGAACTGTGCTTGCATGAAATCAGTAAATTGTTTACAATAATGATCAATTTCTGCTTCTTCTGCGTCTCTGGTCTTTTCTTCTTCTTGCAATGGGTACTCAGCTCCTTCATTTCTTTGCAAAGGACATTCTTCTCCATCACTATTTGAAAAGGCAAGATTTGCATCCTCCAGTCCATAGGCAGTGTCTTCAGTAGAATCATCTACAGGACCTTCCAGGTACAATGGGTGTGGTACCTGATCCTGTTGCTCCTTTGTTTCCCTTGGCAATATTTGCAGGGGTGGTTTCCTATACTGAGGATTGAAACCTCTGTTTGGAGCATTATGGAAATTCTTGAAAGCTGAATTCTTGGCCTCCAATTCAAGCTTGACCACCTTTTTAATCAATTTGGTCATTTCTTCCGTTCTATCTGTGTCTTTGTCCTGGTTAGAGGTAGATACCTCTTCTTTGCCCCTTCTTCTGGTATCTTGTTCAGATCTTCCTTTTGATTTACCAGTGGAGGAAAAGTTTGCTTCCAGTTCTAGTGCATCTGCCTGAGCATCATCCAGAGTAGCAGGCTTTCTTTCTCTGAGAGAGAAACCAAACTTTGAATCAAAGGCTGCTACAAAAACAACTTTGGCAGCAGTTTGATGAGGTTTCATGTCTGCAGGAAGGCTCAAATACAATTTATTAAATCTCTTGATAAATTCTGACACCCCTTCATTATGTTTTTTATTAAGCGTATTGAATTCAGTAAGAGACTGTCCATGATATTTCTTTTCCCCCCATTTCATGAGAAAATTATTTTCCATTTCGTCCCAAGTGGTTATGGAACGGTTTCCCAATGTCTTAAACCATTTTCTGGCTTCACCATCAAGAGATTGCACAACAAGTATTAATACCACATCTAAATGTTCAACATTAAAGTTCTTTGCAAAAGAGCATCAAGTCTCAAGATGTTTTTGAGCATCAATCTCACTTTCCCCATTGAATATGGGCAAGATCTTCAAATAATATTGCGGCATATCATTCAACACTTGAGGTAATGCCATAGGAGAATATTTATTTAGCAAGAAGCCTGGAACATTTTCCATTAGAGGGGGTGGAGGTAGTGCAACAGTTTGATGAATAAGAGGAGGAGGAAGAGCTGGAAGTGGAGTATGAATAACAATAGGTATATACTCGACTGCAACTTGAGGGGTTGAGGGGAACAAAGGTCTGTTAGCAGCAGATACTTCGGTGACTTCCTTGACCTCTTCGACCTCAGGAGTAGGATGAAGACTGTCTTTAAATGGGACACCTCCTCAGGGTGGACTATCTGAATAGTAATAATCAGTATCTCCCACAATGGAGTCGGGATTTGGCACTTGAGCTTCTTGAGAAGAAGAGGATGGAAAGTCTTTTTATAGACAATTCAGGGATTTTAGAGTGGACTGATTTTATTTCCCTCCAATTTCTTCTATGTATGATCTTTTCAGGGTCAGACACTGAAGGTGTCTTTGGCTTAGACGTATCTGACCTCAGGTGTGGCTTACGAGGAGCCAGGACTGCAAATAGATTTATCAAATAAACTGATGTGGAGTCGCCAAGGTGAGGGATCTACAACTCTCAAATCTCCATACTCACCTACTTGAAGAGTGAATTAGAATTTGTCGAGGCCGAGGGATTTATATTTTCTCAACTTCGGTCCCCGGCAACAGCGCCAAAAAGATGTTGTCGCTCCTAGAGACAGCCTAGAGTTGTGATAGACCAGTGCCTAGGACATCTTAATATAGCAAGGAGCATGTAATATAACATGGGGAGTTATCAGCAAAAGGCTCTCATGCTATCTCTTGTTAAACAAGGAAATTATTTTTAAATTGGACCAAAACTCTCAGAAACTTGATACAAGATAAGAGATATTGCAGAGGCAAGATGTAAAGCTCTAATACAAAGCATCAAACAATTCAGAGACAACTTACTATAAATAGGGCCGATTCAGAAATACCTCACAGAAATAAGTTATCAGAAGGTGTATATAGTGAATGAAATGTAGAGGAGATATTAGTTAACATTGAGCTGATATCCAGATACACAATACCGCCATGCATGGGCTTACCAATCTAAGAATCCATACATAACAATAGCGTTTTAAAAACACCCTCCCAAAGAAACTAATATAGTAGAAATACGGTTTATATGAATAATGGAACAGAATATCATGCATGAGCCATATTTAAAGCGCTTGAGTAATCCAAGCATGGGTATCAACTAGGATAAATCCACACCAAAAATCAGTGAGCCACTCGCATTCCAAAACATGATATAGGAAAGATGGATGAAATGAAATGATCTATTTTAATAACACATAAGAGAAAGTTACAGACTGTGAAATACCAAAGATCAGAATCCTCTTTAACAGATGGAACTCCTCCTCACTGAGACCCTATGGGCTCTGAGCCTTCATACAAAAGTTCTACAAAATGCATACAAAAAGCCTTTCACTGCATAATTTTCTGATAAAATATGGAACCCTAAATCATCTGTTCTTTGGGAGCTTTAGAGGAGAACAAGAAAGCTTGAAAAAGGGAGTAGGTGATGAAAATTTAATTGTATCATTAAAACAAAATGGCAGAGACGTGCACACCCATACTACTCGGTGACTTTGTAATGCTGTTTGTACTATGTGGCATGTTGACTGAAATAAATGCACTAGGTAGAAATCTCTCCAGGAACACGGCAAAGCAGTAAAATCACATAAACATTCCGTCCTTTCCTGAAAGAGAATGGTGCTGAAAAGAAAGCCTTGGGGTGTTTTATCTGCGAGGGGTACCTTCTGCTTTCTAAATCCTGAATTACAGTTTAAGATCTTCAATGTTGGATGTTGAATTCCTCGATTATTTGCTGATATTGCTCTGCTGCTCCATTAATGTTTTCATCTGCTAAATCTGTGCTTTGAATGGCTCCGCAGGGTTTGACAGCTTTGAACCCTGCTTCTTTAATGGAAGTCTTATCGATTTACCTTCTCAGGCCATTATCCATAATTACAGTCTCTGAAAAATCGTCCTTTGATGTGCTCTGCCACTGGAATCAAGACTGTAAATTTCAACAGTCTTTCGTCGCTGAAACCCTGCAAAACCCCCAAACTTGTTAAGAAAAACCATGCGTGGGGATGAAGATGCAGCGAGGATGACTGTGCAGCGAAACGACATGATGGAATGGCGGAAGTATGTGGGGTGGTAATGAAAAATGCAGTGAAACGATGGTGGATGGACTGGTGGATGTGGACGCTGCAAAAATTTATGAAAAACCTTCGAATATTGACCTTTGAATGCATATATTATGAGGGGTGGACGAATGTACAACGGAGACACGTGGAATCATGACGTGGAGGGAGTTGGGCAATGGCGTGGCGTAAGTTTGGTCAGGACCGTCCGATCTCAGGAGGATATCGACGATGGAAAACACATCGGAGGGCAATGAGATGGTGGGCCAGGGGCACGGTTGACATGGTTTAACACCCGTGCAGCTTCGGAGTGCGACGACTGTCGGATGAAGACCCCCAGATAGGACGGTTGTCGGGCATATCGCTCCGCATCCTTGGTCGAACAATAACGCGCGATGGAGGGCGGTTTTGCAATAGTGCATTGGGCCACGTGTCAGGTGGCGTGTGGAATCGCTGGCCAAACAAGAATTACCACCCACCACCGAAAGGCGGTGCGATACATACCACCTGGTTTTGGAGTAGTGCGTTGCGGGGGCCATTGGAGCAGGTGAGCTTCTGACAGTTGATCTAACAGGATGATCGGACGGTTGAAATATGATCAAACGAGCAAATGGAGTGGGGACCATGTGCGCGATGGGGTTGCAAAGGCCGTCAAATCTGTGTAGATCGATGGGTAGCATTGCGTCCGATCATTAGTTAATAAGCACTCTCCTGTATAGCATTTGGTCTAGCGCCCTGGTCACGCGGAGGAAAAGACAGAGGGGTTAGGGCCGAAGGGGCTAAACCTTGAATATTTTCATATGCGAGGTTTTTAGGCCTTTTACAATGTAATTCGGGGCGGGGGAAAGGCAACAATAGGCAGATAAAGAACTTTGCAAGGCAGGGTGAGGAGGTTGAGTAATTTAAACCAGGTTGCCTGCGAAAATTTAATAGGAAGCTGATTATGATCAACAAAACCAATCAAAGGGACAGTGAAAAAAGCACATCCCAGCAAAGTAGTGACCATGATGGCAGCCCACACACAGAGTTTAAGAAAAACAATGAAGACAATGGCAGCATGCAAAATGAAAATGAAGACAGTCATGATGGATGTGGCTCATGTGAAAGAATTGAAAACAGTGAGCATGGTAAGGGTAGCACACAAGAAGAAGTTCAATACAGTGAAGGTAAGGTTGGCAGCCCTAAACAAACTCAAAACAGTGAGGAAGGTGAAAAAGGCAGTCCTAAAGACAGTCATAATAAAAGCAGAGGCAGTGAACATGATAGCCCTCAAGAGGAAAAGCACCACAACAGTAATGAAAATAGTGAACAGTGTAGAAAATTAGGCGATGAAGGAGGGAGCAGTGTAAAAGATCAATTTGAACAAATGCTAGTGATGAAACCTCCTCTCTCTCCTCCTTAACGCAGCCAATAACATGTGCTTGCTACCTCTCCTAGGCAAGGGGCCATGATTCATTCCTCAAAAACACCAAAGGCTAAAAACACCAGATCTGCAAAGAAGAAAATCACTCCAACAGTGACTAGTAATGTCACTAGGGTGCGAAGGAGTAGAGGAAAACTGCCTAAGAAGAGTATTGTTGAATTTCCAAAGAGATCAAAAGCAAAGAAGTCTATCCAAAGCAAGGGCAAAGAAAAAGTTGAACAACAGGAGAGTAGCCATGAAAAAAAAAGAGAGTTTGACATCATACAAATAGACAATGATGCAGGAGATGATGAAGTCAGAATCCTTGAGTCACTTTTGCAAAACAGAGAAGCCCAAATCCAGGACTTAGAAACTGATCTAGAAAGGTCGAAGGACCTCATACAATTTCTACAAATGAAAAATAGGCAGATGAGTGGGCTAATGGAAATCTATGAGGCCCGGGCATTCAAATACCAAAGGGAAGCATACAAAGCACAAGTCAAGATTGAAGAGTATATGGGCGAATTTGATGATATTGAGGAAGAAGAGCAGCCAGTAAGAAAAAGGCCTAGGAATATGGGTCTTAGGAAAGCTTTGGAGAAACAGAGGGAAGAAGAAGCAACCCTTGCTCGATCATATCCTCTCACACAATTGCTTGCCCAAGAGATAGAAATGATAAAGAATCATGGCTTGAAAGAGCCAACAAGCATTTGGAGGACAAATTAGACAAGGCAAACAAAGACTTGGGTTTGCGAAGGAAGATGACAGGGCATTACAAGAAATTGAATCAATTTGCCCGAAGAAAACTCAAAATTGCTCAAGAAAGGCTCAAAACTGCCCAAAGGAGGCACCCGGTGAAAATAGGGGAAAAAGACATATCTAGGCTTGAAATCTTGGCTTTAGCTTCCTTGCATGCTTCTAGGAACCCATAAGGGGTTTGCTCACCAAAATTGAGCAAATTTTGACATGATCTTGTTTTTTTTGTTTTTTGGCCCTAATTGCACATTTTTCTAGGCCCTGCCATGTTTGCTAGGAGCATCCTCAGCTTATGAGAGTCATTTTTTTGGATGTATTAAATTTGGGAGCATCTACTCACAAATTTTCAGATCAAAATAAGGTGTTTTGGTCCCTCAAAGAGGCAAAAATCAATCAAAATTCACCTTTCTGCCTCAGATATCAGCAGATGAGACCCTCTTGGGTTTTTTCACTCAGTCCATTTTTTGACAGACTTCTAGAGATCAGTTTGAGAAAAATCAAGTAGTTCCAAAAACTAGACATCTAGGGCTTTCCAACGAGCCATCACAGGCCTCGTTTTGACATCGGGAAGTCCCTCAAAATTTATCTGCAAAACAAGCTTTCTTCTGCTGCTACGCTCTTGTAGGATTTTGCTGAAAAGACAATTTTCTGAAGGTGGCTATCCAAATGTGCGTTAAGCTATTTTTAACTCCATGTCAGAGATTAAAATTCAATTTTCTTTCTATTTTTAGCTTAAATAGATATTTTTGAAGATATTTTGTGCCTTGGGATTTGCAAAGCCTCAAGGACAAAATCAGATATTTGTATTAGGCCAATGGCCTTCTAGTTGCTTTAGGTGGGTTTCCTCCTCTTTGGCCTATATAATCCAAGAGGATTCATTGTAACCAGGGGGATGAACTTGATGTTATAGAGCAAATACATAGCATTATGAGCTTTGAAGAAATACTTGTGTTATGAAGTGGATGATCTCTTGCTTGACTTTGATGGTGGAAGAGGATTGTATGTAGGATTCCATGGCTTGGTGAATGGTATTGTGTTTCTTATATGTTATGTTTTCTTAGTTTATCATACATGTTTTCATGCTTCTTGCTTGCTGTAGTTCAGTAAAGAATAAGTTTGAGATATGCCCATGGAGGCACCTCAAATTTCCTGATTCATTGCAGCTTAAATGTTTTCATTTTTCTTGGTTATGTCAAAGAATTCTTAATTGCTCTTTCGTACCCTAAGAACTTATTATCAGTTTCATTAATGGTTATTATGTATGTTGTCTAGTATGATTCACGGTATGCCCTGCTTACTCATAGCTAATAAAACCTCGATTTCTGAAATCTCTCTCTGAATTATTGGTTGTCTTAGTTAAGTCAAAGAGGTCTTGTTTCGATCTTGCCCTTTGTCCATGATTTGCAGTCTTATTTCAAAGTTCTCGATAGCTCAATATATGATGTTTAGGAGTTCCCTCTTCATAGATTGAGTTTTTTTTTGTCTTATTTGTTTTCCCAAAAGTCTGAAGGTGATTTTCCCAAATTTAGAGGGTCTTATACTTCTATGTATCGCTGGATTGTTTATTTTCTGCATCTATTAGTTGGAGTTTCATTCATAGAGATTAATGGTCAACCCTAACTCATGAATTCTTGTTGTTTAACTATTTATGCTTAAAATCTCTTTGTCTTTCACAAACTTAATGTCCATCTGATTTAATTTTCACCCAAAGAATCCATTTACCTCAACCAAATCGGCCCTGCAGTAATACCTTGTCCATCATTGAGACAATCTCGACCTTTTCGACCCCATAGCCCAGTTGATATGATGAAATTTTTATCTATTTATCCTTTGATCAGTTCCCCTAAAAAAAACCCAAAAAAAACTAAAAACATACTTAACAACTAGCCTAAAATCAAATATACAAAAAGAAAACAAGTTTACATCCTTTGCATAATAGAGAGAGCCCTCTCTGAGTCCAGGAAGGCTAGGTCCTAGGGCTCCAAAGTTTGTTTGATGTTGCTCTGTCATTTGGTTTACCAATCCACCAAATCATAGGACTCCAACATAATGGAGATCACGGTGGGACATTTCTGAGTTAGTGACAATCTAAGTACACCTTAGGACTCCAGAAATCCCTTGTCTTCAAGAATATCTAGTGACTCAGCCACCTCATCGCCACTCCAACATAATGGCGATCACGGTGGGACCTTGAGTCAAAACATCCTAGGTATCCCTTAGGAACTCTCAAAGTCTCAATCAAACTTAGAAAACTTAAGTGTTGTCCGAAGAGTAGAAACTAGCTCTTTCACCATCTTTGCAAAATGATGATTCAGTTATAGGAAACTCTTACAAACCTCAGGGCTACATATAGGAACTCAAAAAACCCCAAAACATCCCTAGATTGGCTTTTTATCAGTTATTGGTGGTGGACCATAAATACATATCTCTAAAAACAACAAAAAACATCCACCTGGCGACTCCACTAGCCTCCAGTAGGCCTAATACTCCAACAAAAACCCTCCCCATTTTTAAATTTTCGAATAAATCCCATTTAGAAATAGGTCCCCTTTTTCTCTTTCTTTCTAGATAGAAATAAAAGATTTAGAAAAATTCCGATCATTTTTATTAGAAATAAAATATTCATTGATAAAAGGATACATTGCATATTTTTATTTACAAAGTGTATAAACCTTTAAAAAACTTTCCGATCCAATGAGAAACAAAGCTTTTAATCATATCAAAATATTATATAAAGGCTTTATATTTAACAATATTCGATATGTACAGTAATCACAAATTGGAAAATTGGAGAATTCTTTAAAGTTTATTTTCGCTTTGTAAAATTCCGATGCGATCGCACTCAATTGCAATCGCATTTCAGATAAAATTTAAAGTGTTACGTTTCTTTTGCATACTTCCGATGCGATGTGATTCATCACAATCGCATTTCAGAGAATTAAAGCAATATATTCATTTGGTTGAAAGACTTTGACACGGCGGACGCCACCTCATCGCAATCGGATTATCGGAGAAACTATTTAATGATTCATTCCATTTGAAAATCCCCGATGCGCTCTTCGCAATCAGAATTTGGCACAAGTCTTATTTCATTTTCCTTTCAAAGGAATCACGATGCAAATACAACTTAAATATTTATATATTGTTATTCATCGTGTTCCAAAGATTTAAAAGTTAATATGTTTACACTTATTTCGAAATATGCCAATCTTTGATTGTACGTTTACATTAATTCACAAATCAAACGAATAACAACGATTTGTTTTGTTATTGAATGCATGAGTGTGACTCCCTAGAGGGCATTTAAGTTTTAAACCACAGATATAATAAATGAAAATCAACGAATAATCCTTTTGTATAGCTGTTTTCATTATTGTGATTTCACCTTGGTTGAAAGCTTTTATTTGTTGTAGAACAATAGAACATCCAATTTTTCCATTCACATAACAAGAGAAACACTGCCTGATACTGAAATGTTGAAGAGATTCAGGAAATCGAAAGCTGCTATTTCTGCAAAAGCTCTTGTGTTCACTATGCTGCCTAAAGAGAAACCAGCAAAGCTTAAGCTGGTTACAGATACCTCATGCCAGGGACTTGGTAAAATGACATGGGAAAATGTATACAACTTACTTGAAAAGGAAAACCCTAAAGTTGTTGAAGCTAAGGCCACAGTTCCTGACGAAAACGACTCAGATTCTGATTCTGAAAATCTTCTTGGTGCATTAGAAAACTCATTTCTGCACCGAGTTGCAGCTCAGGCAAACATTTTCCCATATTATGATGTTATTAGATGGGTAATTGAGAATGTGGCTATCAAAGACAGAACCTTTGTTTCTGCATCTAGAGCAATATTCGAGTCATTCAAACCAGAAGACATCAAAGCGATGTACCACCTTCCAGACCCACAAAAGATTTATAACAAAGATTTTATCAAGGAATTTGCTATGAATCATGAAAATCAGTCGGAACCAATTAAAGACTGGAGAAGGGCTCCTGAAAAGCACAGACACGAGGCATCAGGTACGTACTCTGTGGAGTCTCTTTTGCCTCCATACTGTTATGCCGCAGCAATTATGTTTAGATTGTTTGGAAATGATAACTCGGCTAGGTTTTCTATACAAATGGTTCCATTAATACATTTTTCTGTTAGTTCCGAGATAATAGATTGGGCTATTATTCTTTCTGATAAGATAGCCAACATAATTCTTGAGTATAGGAAAGGAAAAAATTCAGGAAATTCCACTCCTTTTTATTTTTGTGCTTATATCCTAGATGCCCTTTGTTTCAATTCTGAATTCCCCTTATTAGGATGGAAATGGACTCCTAAAGAACATGTTCCAATTCATATATATCACAAGTTTTTATGGAAGGGGAATTTCAAAAGTCATGTTTATAGAGTCTATCATGGTTTTCTTATTCCGATTTACCAAATCGTTTTTGGTCGATTCCCTCCTAGACTTTCTGACAAAGCTAGAGTTGATTTGTCCTCAATTGGAGATTGGTTCGGAGAGGAAAAGTTCACATATATCAGAGTTTTTGGAAGTATTGTAGAACCACACATCCTTCCTTTGTATGTTCCAGACAAACTGTTAGCACAGGAAATTTCTTATCAGCTGACAGTAGAAGGCATGTCTAGAACTTTGAAGAACAACAAGAAGCTTATGTGGCCTACTTTTCCTTTTAAATGTGGCGACTATACTCTCAGTAATTTTGTCCATGCTGAAAAGGAAGTTGTTAAGTTAACCGATCTCAAGATTTCAACAATCCCAGGGAGGCAATATGATCCTAGGAAGGTGGCATATGATTTTACTACTTCTGTTTCAATTGGTCGGTTCGAATATGAACCATATATGTTTGATGATTTATTTGTTTCTATAGATAAAATGTCCCAAGTTTTTGATTTGGCCAAGTCCAAACTTCAGGCCGAAGAAATGAATAAATTTTTTTATTTAGAAGTCAGAGGTTACTCAAAGTTCCTCTGGATCAGTTGAGAGTTTCTACACAGGAATATGAATCACAACAGAAAGAAACAGGGAATACATCTGGCAAAGAAGTAACAAGAACTAATCATGTTTTACAAAATAAAGATATTAACAGCAAATTTGATATTGAAAAGACAGAAACAACTGCTAAGATTGATGTACAACAGTCTTCGGCCCAGGCAAGAAAAGAAAACACAGGTACTGATGCCAATGTGCATACTGAAAAGGGAGGCACAGACAGTAAGAATATTGAACATGCACCAAAAAGTGATATAAACAATAGTTCAAATTCTCAACTTGGAGGAGAAGAAGCTACTAAACTTATTGTTTCTCCTCATTTGTTGAGCCAATATGAACAATTTGCCCAGCAAATAAGACAACAGAATACTCCCGAAGTTGATGATCCGAAAGATCAGGATATAGAAATCATCCCTGAAAATCCCACAGGTGAGATCATGTTGAAGATAGAAGAAATCCCTCCTCTAGATATATTTTATAGTCCTAAACATAGGGCTGTTGTGAGAAAACAGAGGAAAAGGAGGAGATCAAGATGCACTTTTGACATCACTGGTGGAATTCATGAATATTGTTTATAAGAATGCCGAGGTGAATCCATCTGAGGATCTCACCAAATTATCCCAGTATGTAGGTGCTTATAGTGCTGCTACTATAGATAAAGCCTCTGAAGTTACATAGTTAATGAAGCAAAAATATGTGCAAATAGCCATGTTAGAAGAATAGGTTATAGAGAACCAACAAAAAATCATTCAGTTAGAACAGCGATTGCAGGATGGAGAGCTCAAATCTAAACAATTAGAAGAGCAACTTGCTGTTGAAAAGGAAAAGATCAATCAACAGACTTTAGAAAAGCAACAACAACTAAATCAAGAAATAGAAAAATTACAGGCTCTTCTACAAAATGAGCAGACTTCAAATATTGAGCAAGAGAAGATGTTTCAATCTAAATTAGACAAGTTTAAGAATTATCCCAGTTTGGATCATTTCAAAAATGAAGCCCTGGAGACAAACAAGTTATTGCCTCAACAATTAAATGAATTTTGTCTAAAAGTTGCAGAAGCAGAATCCCTATGTGAATTAACATCTTCTTTGGTAGATGAAGGAGTCACTCTTAAAATTGAATTTGATGAAGCTCTCAAAATCAGGAAGAAAAGCAAATCTTCCCAAGATTATGGAGAGACATAAAGAAATTATTTTTGCAGAATGGGAACAACGTTTGATCAAATTAGAAAGAGCTACATCCAGAGCTAAAAGCATAATGAACAATGTAACACAGCTGGTGAATGATAATCTATATGCAATCAATTTAATTGCAGATTGTACTCCCGGCCAATTACCTAGGATAAAAGAAACTGATCACAGATGGAAACAAGAGATAATTAATAAAAATCAGCAAATTGGCCAACTACAAGGAATATCATGGGATACAATGTGGACCTATCTTATCAAGCCGCATAGTCAACAAACAACAGTAAAATTTCTTTCAAATTCCATCGATTGCATCATTTCCAAATTCTCTGATGCCACATATATGGGGCGGTTGCACTCAAAGCTTAGTCATCTTGAAGAAGTGAAGGAAATGCTCAAAATCTGCCATCTGGGCACATCAACCACAACAGATAATCAATGAGTCGGTTTACCTCAAGATCGCATTTTTGTTCTATATTTTTTGATTTAGATAGATTGTAGGAAAAGTTTTAGTTATTTTGTTAAGTAACTATTTAAACCCCTTTCATGCATTTAGAAAAGGGTCCTAAATTTGTAATATTTTGACTTGGAGATTACATTTCTGTACTCCATTGACTCTTATATTTTTTATAAAGGATGACATCTGGTGATTCTGTACGAAATTGCCTTTAAGAATTGCATTTCTGTATCTTGGAGTTGATTTTACATTGAAGTTGCTGGATTTGGATATCGGATTACATTGGAAAGTATCGAGATGGATATGATATTTCTATCTATTCACTGTTAGTTTCTTATGTTATGTTATATTCTCTTTTAAATTGCTATCATTTATGTGTATTCGCTTTACAATATTTCTTTATACATATCATTTATGAGTGTATAGAAATATTTATCTTTTACAATATATGCAAAAGATAGATGATGATGGATGCAATATGTTATTATAACTCTATTTAATTTCTTAAATAGAGTTATCTTTATTTGTTACTGCATATTTCAATTAAGCTATAATACATTTTCATGGTTATTGGTTGATTGAAACAGATTTAAAGTTGTATTCACATTTGATGCCCGGGTTAGTATTAGAATTATCTTATCAGTTTTAAGTTAGTTTAAATAGTTTTATTTTAGTCATTTAGTCCCATTTTCCCTTCATTCAATCATTCCATTACCAACCCATTTAAATTATTAGGAAACTAGTCTTATAAATCTAGTCGGAGCCACCACACCAAACGGAAAAGGAGTTGTCCTAAGGTCCTGACCGAATGGTTATCCCCCAATGTTTGAAGCAGTGATTTTTGAGGCTTCAACAGAACCATAAATACATATCTATAAAAACAACAAAAAACATCCACCTGGCGACTCCACTAGCCTCCAGTACGCCTAATACTCCACTAAAAACCAAAAATTCATAATCATACTATCCTGTTGACTTACATTTCCAAAAAAAAAAGAGTCTTGATGCAGCCTCTGAAATCAGTGGCAAACTAAGTGCAACTTAGGAATTCAGAAATCTTCATCTAAACATAAGAAAGCAAAAGAATAGTCTAAAAATAGAACTATATCTTTCTCAACAATCTAGCAAACTGTTGAACTGAGTTTTAAGTCATTCTTACAAGTTTTCACATAAAATTTTTCTAGAAAAGAATTTTCCTAAAAAAAAATCTTTGTCAGTATTGGTGGTGGACCATAAACCTCAAGAAAATCGACCTGGCGACTCCACTAGCCTTCATTTAGTTCTTACCTTGCTCACATCCGCAAAACCCCTAGAGATGATAACCATCCAAAAGACAATAAAAAATATCACCCTCTCTAAGATTTAACTGTGAAATCTGGCTCCATGAAGAATTAATACCAGATCTCACCCGGACCCGAATCCCCCTATCATAGTTCATGACCCAGAAAAAATTTTGTGGCAAACTTTTGAAACTGGTAACTTAGCTACCGATAGGACCATCCACAAATCAAGCTTTGTACCTGAACATCTTACATCCTTGCAAGATTCCCAGTTTGACTTGAGTTCCAAAAAAGCCCTTTTTAGAAGCAAGTTGCAAAGCAAAATATACCTTGCCGATCTTGAGCCCTTAGATTTGTAACAGAGTCCTAGCAGAGAATCCTCACCCACTACACCTCCTGATTTTAAGCTTCTCCACCACTTCGGCTCTTATCACCCCAAATTTGCTCAGAATCAGTCTACAAGTCCAAGTACCTCCACCACACCCATTCAAACCACCACTGTGCAAATCACCTCATCCCATACTCCAAATCCTCATACTGTAAATATACCATTAACTCCCATCATGGCAGCTTGGTATGTGCCCTTAGTGTTACCACAACCTTTGGTACCTTTGCAAAATGATTACCAATCCTGAATCCCACACTTCACCGGAGCTGAGGCTACTACTGCCCAACAACATGTAGATAGAATCAGTGATGCTTTTGACTATATGCAATTAGAAGATGAAACCATAAAGATGATAATTTTTTCCCAAAGCCTAGGCAGAGAAGCCAAGAAATGGTTTAAAAACTTGGCTCCTAACAGTATACATGATCTCCCAGCACTTTACCAAAATTTCATAAACAGGTGGGAAATCAGGAAAAACCCCATCCAAATCCTTTCCGAATATAACAATCTTAAAAGGAATATGGGGAAAAGTGTTCAAGAATATTGCACTAGGTTCAACAGTGTCTATAACGCCCTCCCGCCTCACATGAAGCCTCCACTTGGCTCAGCACTAGCAAAATTTCTCGAAGGTTTCGATCCAGATATGACATACCAACTAAGAGAAAGAGACCCCTCAACTTTAGAAGTAATGCAAAAGGTAGCTATTAGTGCCGAAGCCAACCTAGCTGAGAAGAGAATAGGATGAGATCAGAAAAGAAAGTCACATAGCGAGACGAGGCCATGCCTTCAAATTCCTCCTCAGACCCTAGAATAGACAACCTGGTTAGAACCATGGAGAAAATGTGGGAAAAAATGAATCTAAATGAAAAAGAACCTCTTAGGGACAACCAGCCAAATCCTTAAAACACAAACTGGAACCAAAACTTTAGAAGAGACCCGCCTCAAATCAAACCAAGGGAAAATGACCAACAGATCAGGCCACCTTTCCATGAAAATTATGTTGATGAGGTAGAAAGAGATATGGAACCACTTGATGAAAATCATTTAAACTTGATAGGTTTTGATAGCGAGGGTGAGGTTTTCCTCACAGAAGAAGAACAAGTTTTCTTCTCCTCAAACCAAAATGAAACAAATTATGAGGACCTCGAAGATCCTGAAATAGGATTACAAAACACCATAATGGAAGTTCATAGGAAATATGATCTTAGGAGTAAGAAAAACCAAGACAAGTATAAGAAAAGTAGCTCAGACACTGCTGTTACAAAAGCCCCCGATACCATTCTTAAAAGAACAGCAGATAGTAACGGAATCATGGCTAAGAGAACTGAACAAAACAAAGACAAAACTAGCCAGGCAAGCCTTGATCCTGACTGTCCTAATACCTCTACTAAGTTCCCCGAAACAAATGTATTGAACAAAACCCCAAATCAAAATCAGCAAATTAAGAATATAGAGAAAGTCATGGCTGAAAAAACTGAAGCAAATATATCTAAACTACAAGTACCCTTCAGTTTTGAAGGGGAAATCACCATGCCTCTCACTGAACTTATTGCTTAGAGCTCATACAAATCTCAAGTGCTCAAGGTCCTAAACATAGGAAATGATGCAGATAATCTACACCTGGCTGATGATATCCCCGAGGTGTTGTTTGGACCAAAAATAGAAGGAAAATATCAAGAGGGAACCACTCTTCCTTTTTACATTAGTCTGAATATACATGACCAAATCCTACATAATGCCATGCTAGATTCCGGGGCCTCTCACAATTTCATGCCGAAAGTAGTAATGGAAAGATTAGGCCTAGAAATAACGAAATCTTATAAAGACTTATATTCATTTGATTCAAGCAGAGTCAAGTGTCCAGGCCTGATAAAAGATCTTTGTGTCAGTTTGGCACAAGTACCTGCAAAACATCTGGTCATGGACATAGTGGTAGCAGACATTCCTCCCAAGTACGGAATGATTTTATCCAGATCTTGGGGGGCCAAGCTTCAAGGAAATATTCAATTAGATATGTCTTACGCCACCATTCCTGTGTTTAACCAAACAAGAATACTGTATCGGGAATCGCACATGAAATATATGGTTAGCAACCAAGAAAGGCCCGATAACATCCCTATGTATTCCATACATTCAGACCTAAATTCCTTCATTTTACATACTGATGAAGACATTGATAAACAAGTGGGAGAAATTGAAACAGATCTAGGCACACCACATCAGACACCCCAGATTCTCTATGATGAACTAAATACTGAAAGCTATCATGACCCTGAACAATTGTGTCTTGAAGAGAGGGAATTTGATTTTCTAGAAATAGAGATAAATCAGAAAACAAAAAACATTCTACACCCTCAAGCAAGTTGCTCAAACCAAGGACAAACATCAAAAGTACAATCAAAAACTTTTTTCAAAACAAAAGCACTAAAAGGCTTACATAGTACAAACCTCTTTGGAAATCAGGAGTAGGGGAGCCTTATGTTCTTGCCATACTTAAATGCTTCACCATCCCAATAATTTACCCCTCCAAGTAAAAATTAACCTTTTCAACCACTTTTATGAATCCAGGGAAAATTTCTGATAAATTTAATATAGAGGAATATGATAACACCAGTCCTAAAACACCTGAGCTAATTGAACTAACTAAAATTTTGTCATTTCACCAAAGATTAAGAACTGCTAGAATATGAAATTTTTTTCAAGATACTAATACATGTCAGGAAAACAGTTGGAAACACCATGACACTACCATCATTTCAAGAAGTAACCCTTACAAAAAGAAATGCAGAAATATTGGTCAAACATTAACAATTAAAGACGAAACAAATGGACATAGGATATGTGTAGATTTCAGGAACATAGATAAACATCCCCAGAAAACACTTATATCCTTCCTAAAACAGATCATACCATACATAAGCTAGGAGTTTCTAACCATATGTCTTTGCAAGGTTATGTTTCAGGATATCATCAATTAATTCCTCTTCAAAGCAAACAACTTAAATATTTTTTCAAATACATTGGAAGCAGTTCCAAATACAAACCCAGTGTTGCAAAACTGCAAGACACCGAAGACATATTCCGGAAGGCCATGTTTCCAGTACTGAATTTCTTCACTATGATGTACCTTGATGATGTCATCATCTGTTTTAAAAATGACAAAGAGTATTTGTATTACCTAAAGAAGATGTACAACAAAGGCATGAGCGGAAATCAAAAGTATAGAGAAAAGCAGCAAGCAGATATAGAGTTTTTCAGAGACTCTTGCAAGAACCCTTATGTTGTGCTTGAAAGGGAAAATTTTCCAAACTTTTCTTTTCAAGAGCTGACCGAACCAAGAGCATCAGGAGATCCCTTTGAAGACAAAATTCTCAAGTTCCACCATTTTCAAGATTTCTAGTTTAAAAAAAAAAAACATTTTCACTCATTGTACATATCACTGTTTGAAGAAATAAATAAAAAACAGAAAATACAAAAACAGTAGAAAAGTAGAAAAGAGGGCAGTTTTAAAAATAGTAGAAAAGCCACATGTTCAAAAAATAGTCATGCTGAAGTGCGCAAGTCTAAATACCACTACTAGTGCTCAAAAGATGTCTTGTTCAGCTATCTAGCCTAATCATAACTGGACATGTTTTAAATTGATTTCTGATAAGTTAGTGAAAGAAGTGATAGTCAAATTGTGTAAGCTTGAATTATTGATGAAAGTGGATTAGGAAAAGATGCTGGTTCCACACGCTCAAAACAGAACCAAAGAGGAAAACAGGGATGAAAAACAAACTATGTATCCTAGCCCTGATTTTTCTAAATATCATTTTGCGCGAAAATAATATTTTTGTGTAGCTTGTCTTTTACGCCACAAACACATGACAAATCAGACCGCCTAATCCTCATTTGGTCATTTTTCAATTTCATGTTTTAGTTTAGTGAATGAAATCTTGTCAAACAACTTAATATTGACAGTCGATCTAGCATAGGTAGAGAATCAAAAGAGTTCATCAGTTTAATCTGAACTCCCAGAAGATATAAGTGTAGAATTAGATAGTTTTCCTTTTTTTCAAAAATATCATGTCAAAGGGTTGCTAGTCCAAATGCACCTAAAGAAGAAAAAATGTTAGGAAATATAGCTGTGTAGGTAGAGATGACTCCAATGCTAATCATGCTGTGAATCTTCAAAAATAGCATCAAGAAAGAGAGAAATTTGTGCCAATGGATAAGGCACTGGTCTTCACAAGCCAGAGATCTGCAATTCTGGACACCTCCCAAAAAGGAGCTGCCCTCCCCAAATGGAGCCACTGTTAGTCATCAGTATTTTTTCATGTTTTGATGACTAGATTCCTTGGCTGAGTTTTCTAGAAGCTAGTCTCAATATGTCAATTTTTCATCTAGAAAACACCTCAAGCAAATTTTTGTCTTCCTACCCCTCCCCTCCAGCCTATGATGAGAAAACCCTCCAGTTTTCTAAACCTATATCATTACAAAAAAACCTCCCTGTCTATAGTTGTCATAAGTTTGTCTCTCTACCATCAAAATCCCTTGTTTTTCATACAACCCATTGTCCAACATTTGACAAAGTGTCTACCCCTCTATCCCTAATCACCTAGTCATATGATAACCTACTCATGCCTAAGAAGCCATTCAAGGGCCGTGACAAAGTCTGTAGGTCTAGGTCGTGGTGTTTTAGGGAAAATTCCTTGGCAATACTGTTTTAAAGCCAAAAACCATGTTTGTCATCATGATGTCAGCCATCATTTTCTTCTCACTCAACAAACAAAACCTTGGTCTATCCTTAGGTCACACACCACTAAATCTTGCTCTGTCTCTTTTAAGCAGAGCTTACAAGTGTTCAAATCAGGAAAAGAGAAACAATTTTCCTGTCTAAAGAAAGATGATCAAGTGAAATTTCAAGCATTATCATCGTGTTATATCAATAAAGGCTTTCAGTGATCAAAGTCATTTCATCAATGCATCTTTGCTGGGGTGCTAGGATAAATGGCACAAATCAGCTTTGGGCAAGGGAAACATTTGAAGGAACAACTCCAAGTAAAAAGAATAGTTGACTATTTTTTAAGGACGAAGGGAAATACAGAGTTTAGAGAGAAGAGCACATACAGGATTCATCCCTGTAAGTCAAAACACCAAGAATGTAAAAAAACCTCCATCAGGGAAAAAAGAGTACAAAAGTTAGAAAAATACTGCCTCCAGTGCTTCAGGTAAATTACAATGGAATTTGTTCTCCAAAGTATGGGCCAACTCTCAAAATCACTCTTATAATACCAAGAGTGACAGTCTTTTGGCGAAAGGCTTCTAGCAGACTAGGCATCAGAATGAAAAGTGTAAAAGGAACAACTGCCTTTTTATCCTACTTTAGCAGTTAGCCTCTAAAAACATTAAAGGACAACTTCATCATCAAAAGAGCTAAAGGCCAATACCAAGAAAATTCTATTTCCAAGACAGACACAATAAACATTTATCAGTTGGAAGTACATTACCTGCTCATGTTTTTCACAGTGAGATTATATAAAAGGCATGTGTCAAAGCAAAGTGGACTAAAGGTAAGCTAAGGTTAAGTATTAATGCCTCCTTCATGATAAGTATAGGGCCCACAGATAACTGGTTCAAGGAAAGTTTTCAATGATAGACAGAGATGAAAGACAATGTATTTAAAGGAGTTTATTTAAAAAGATAAAAAAAGGCTAATAGAGGGCACAATTGTTTTGAAAAGACCTCCTTCATGACAAGCAGAGGGCCCACTTACCACTTGTTCAAAAGACCTCCTTCAAACTAGCAGAGTGGCCTGACAGTGATTTTTGAGTGACCTAGGTGAATACAGTTGCATAACCTCCTTCATAACAAGCAGAGGGTTGAAAAATCTTCAGGGCAATTATTGAGCTAAAGAGGTCTTGTTGTGAAGACATCGTGCAAAAAAGAGAAACCAGTTAGTAAAAAGGGACAATTTATTTGAAGGTCTTCAAGAGTGATAAGAAAAGATCACAGTTTACTAATTATACCTTTTTCAAATAAACAAAGGAAGACACTGTACCTGTTGAAGATGAGTTTTTTAATAATGTAAGATCACCTCCTTAAAAGATAAGCAGAAGGCTCATCAGTGGTTTCGAGTGACCTAAGTGGTTACATTATCCAGAATGCCTCCTCCTAGAGATGAGCAGAGGGAAAATCACCAAAGGTTAAATTTTGTTTGAAAAGGTAAACAGAGGGACACTGTGTTTCAAGAAAATCTTCAATTTGATGAAAAATACAAAGGCAAAATATCAAAATCACCAAAAAAGGGAAAACGACCATTCAAAACATTTCAAAAAAGCTATAACACCCTCAAAGGGTATTTTTCCAAGTCGCTCTGTACTTAGCAAAGAAGATATTTTTCGTGGTTTGAAGCCTCGGGCAGTATCGTGCAAAAAACCAGGTTGCGATGCGCTTGTAGCAGGGCACGACGCGCCTGTATCATCCCTCCGAAGGTTTTTGCACACGGCGCGACACACCTGTGAGATAGTGCGACGTGCCTGTGTTCTCTGACCAACCTGCCTCGCCCGGTGCTCAGGTGGCGCCCGACCCGACACACAGCAGCGTGCAGGTGATACACGCCTGTGCACAGGAGCGTAGCACCTCTCCAAAGGTCTCCAAAAGTGAAAAAAACCGGTTTTAACTCAGAATTTGGGTTTTTCAAACACAGAAAGGGGGTTTCAAAGGTATTTTTCATCTCTTTACACCTTAGTTTTTGGATCTTTGAGCACTTGGAAAGTCAAATTTAAGGGAGAAAACAGTGTTTTAGAAGGAGAAAGGCCTATTTCATTTTGAAGAACCTGTTTTCTGAGTGGGTAAAGAAGAAAGCACAAAACCAACATGTCTCCAAAGAAGAAAGGGGTTAAGAAGGGAGGTCATCACAAAAGGTTTGAACCTACCACTACTCAAGAGCTCTCTGCCTCCTCTTCAATATTGTCTTACTTTCAAGAGGTTGGCTGCCTTGACATTTGCAAAAAAATCCAAGAAGTCACTAGCCACCCTTTCTTGACTGAACTTTTTTCCCTAAGACTAGATGGAAAACAAGTTCACCTAGCAGGTCTGGACTTCAAACTCACTCCTAAGGCCATCTCCAAAGCAACTAAGATCCCCTATATAGGAGAAAATTGGTTCAAACAAGCATACCTGGATCTAAATCACTATAAACCCTTCCTAAAACCAGACCATCAGGATTCTTTCCAAGCTATATTTCCTTTTTCTCACTTATTGAGCAACTATGCCCCCCTCATGAAAGTTATCATGAAGTATTTCACATGCGAAGGGAGATTTTCCCGAATTTATTCCTATCACATCAGGCTTCTCATGCATTTCACAAGAACTCAGTTGCTGAATATTCCTTTCTTCCTCTGCAAAAGCATTGACAAAATGGCCTCATTGGTTCAAAATAAATCCCCTGCTCAACATAAAGCTAGTCTTTTCCATCATTCTCTCATCAAAATCATCATCCTTCACCAGCTTGAACAAAAAAGAGTTTCTTGGGAGACTTTCATTTCTCATCTAGATTTTATTACTGCCTCTTCATCTCATGGCCCATCTCATATGCCCTCCTCACCCTCCACTCACTATGTCTCTCCTTCACCTATTCAATCTACCCCTCAAAGGCAAACATCACCCATGATTGATAGTGAAAAAGAGTAGTCTTATGAAATTAGGCATGAAGTCAGTGATGATGAGGAACATAGTGATACTCAACAAAGTAGTGAGTATGAACCAAGTGAAAAACCACAGAATAGTGACCATGAGTATACTAGTGATGGTGAAGAAAGCTCACCAAAGGATAAGGAAGTCAGTGGCACTAAACAAAGTAGTGAGGATGAAGAACAAAGCAATCCTAATTAGAGCAGTGAAAATGAGCATGGGGATAGCCCACTCACATCTAGTGATGATGAACAACAAACTGAAAAGCAGTAAGGTAGTGATGATGAGGAACAAAGGGAAGAGGTTCAAATCAGTGATGAGAAACAAAGTGACAGTCAGCATGAAAGCAATCAAAGAGACAATAAGCATAGTGACAATCCTCAAGGAAGCAGTATTGATGAGGAGCACAACAATCCTCAGCAAAGTCATGAAACCAATCAAAGGGACAGTGAAAAAAGTGCCTCTCAGTAAAGTAGTGATCATGATGGTAGCCCACACATAGAGTCTAAGAAAAACAGTGAAGACAATGGAAGCATGCAAAATGAAAATGAAGACAGTCATGATGGATGTGGCTCATGTGAAAGAATTGAAAACAATGAGCATGGTAAGGGTAGCACACAAGAAGAAGTTCAGTACAATGATGGTAAGGTTGGAAACCCTAAACAAACTCAAAATAGTGAGGAAGGTGAAAAAGGTAGTCCTAAAGACAGTCATGATAAAAGTAGAGGCAGTGAACATGATAGCCCTCAAGAGGAAAAGCACCACAACAGTAATGAAAATAGTGAACAGTGCAACAAATTAGGTGATGAAGGAGGGAGCAGTATAAAAGATCAAGTTGAACAAATGCTAGTGATGAAACCTCCTCTCTCTCCTCCTCAACGCAGCCAAGAACATGTGCTTGCTGCCTCTCCTAGGCAAGGGGCCATGATTCATTCCTCAAAAACACCAAAGGATAAAAACACCAGATCTGCAAAGAAGAAAATCACTCCAGCAGTGACTAGTAATGTCACTAGGGTGTTAAGGAGTAGAGGCAAACTGCCTAAGAAGAGTATTGTTGAATTGCCAAAGATATCAAGAGCAAAGAAGTCTATCCAAAGTAAGGGCAAAGAAAAAGTTGAACAACAGGAGAGTAGCCATGAACAAAAAAGAGAGTTTGACATCATACAAATAGACAATGATGCTGGAGATGATGAAGCCAGAGTCCTTGAGTCACTTTTGCAAAACAGAGAAGCCCAAATCCAGGACTTAGAAACTGATCTAGAAAGGTCGAAGGATCTCTTACACTTTCTACAAATGCAAAATAGGCAGATGAGTGGGCTAATGGCAATCTATGAGGCCCGGGAATTCAAATACCAAAGGGAAGCATACAAAGCACAAGTCAAGCTTGAAGTGTATATGGGTGAATTTGATGATATTGAGGAAGAAGAGCAGCCAGTAAGAAAAAGGCCTAGGACTATGGGTCTTAGGAAATCTTTGGAGAAACAAAGGGAAGAAGAAGCAGCCCTTGCTCGATCATATCCTCTCACACAATTTCTTGCCCAAGAGATAGAAAATGATAAAGAATCATGGCTTGAAAGAGCCAACAAGCATTTGGAGGAAAAAATAGACAAGGCAAACAAAGACTTGGGTTTGCAAAGGAAGATGACCGAGCATTACAAGAAATTGAATCAATTTGCCCGAAGAAAACTCAAAATTGCTCAAGAAAGGCTCAAGACTGCCCAAAGGAGGCGCCCAATGAAAAAGGGGAAAAAGACATATCTAGGCTTGAAATCTTGGCTTCATCTTCCTTGCTTTCTTCTAGGAACCCATAAGGGGTTTGCTCACAAAAATTGAGCAAATTTTGACATGATCTTGTTTTTTGTGTTTTTTGGCCCTAATTGCACATTTTTCTAGGCCCTGCCATGTTTGCTAGGAGCATCCTCAGCTCATGAGAGTCATTTTTTTGGATGTATTAAATTTGGTGGCATCTACTCACAATTTTTCAGATCAAAAGAAGGTGTTTTGGTCCCCCAAAGAGGCAAAAATCAGTCAAAATTCACCTTTCTGCCTCACATATCAGTAGATGAGACCCTCTTGGGTTTTTTCACTCAGTCCATTTTTTGACAGACTTCCAGGGATCAGTTTGAGAAAAATCAAGTAGTTAGAAAAACCAGACATCCAGGGATTTCCAACGAGCCATCACGGGCCTCATTTTGACATCGGGAAGTCCCTCAAAAGTTATCTGCAAAATAAGCTTTCTTCTACTGCTATGCTCCTGTAGGATTTTGCTGAAAAGACAATTTTCTGAAGGTGGCTATCCAAATGTGCGTTAGGCTATTTTTAAGTCCATGTCAGAGATTAAAAGTAAATTTTCTTTCTATTTTTAGCTTAAATAGATATTTTTGAAGATATTTTGTGCCTTGGGATTTTCAAAGACTCAAGGACAAAATTAGATATTTGTATTAGGCCAATGGCCTTCTAGTTGCTTTATGTGGGTTTCCTCATCTTTGGCCTATATAATCCAAGAGGATTCATTGTAACCAGGGGGCTGAGCTTGATGTTATAGAGAAAATACATAGCATTATGAGCTTTGAAGAAATACTTGTGTTATGAAGTGGATGATCTCTTGCTTGAGTTTGATGGTTGAAGAGGATTGTATGTAGGATTCCATGTCTTGGTGAATGGTATTGTGTTCCTTATCTGTTATGTTTTCTTAGTTTATCATACATGTTTTCATGCTTCTTGCTTGCTGTAGTTCAGTAAAGAATAAGTTTGACATATGCCCATGGAGGCACCTCAAATTTCCCGATTCATTGCAGCTTAAATGTTTTCATCTTTCTTGGTTATGTCAAAGAATTCTTAATTGCTCTTTGGTACCCTAAGAACTTGTTATCAGTTTCATTAATGGTTATTATGTATGCTATCTAGTATGATTCACGGTATGCCCTGCTTACTCATAGCTAATCAAAACTCCATTTTTGAAATCTCTCTCTGAATTATTGGTTGTCTTAGTTAAGTCAAAGAGGTGTTGTTTCGATCTTGCCCTTTGTCCATGCTTTGCAGTCTTATTTCAAAGTTCTCGATAGCTCAAGATATGATGTTTAGGAGTTCCCTCTTCATAGATTGAGTTGTTTGTTTGTCTTATTTGTTTTCCCAAAATTCTGAAGGTGATTTTCCCAAAGTTAGAGGGTCTTATACTTCTACGTATCGCTGGATTGTTTATTTTCTGCATCTATCAATTGGAGTTTCATTCATAAAGATTAATGCTTAGCCCTAACTCATGAATGCTTGCTGTTTAACTATTTATGCTTAAAATCTCTTTTTCTTTCACAAACTTAATTTCCATCTCATTTCACTTTCACCCAAAGAATCCATTTACCTCGACCAAATCGGCCCTACAGTAATACCTTATCCATCATTGAGACAATCTCGATCTTTTCGACCCCGTAGCCCAGTTGATCTGAAGAAATTTTTATATATTTATCCTTTGATCAGTTACCCTCACAAAAACCCAAAACAAACTAAAAACATACTTAAAAACTAGCCTAAAATCAAATATACAAAATGCAAACAAGTTTACATCCTTTGCATAATAGAGAGAGCCCTCTCTGAGTCTAGGAAGGCTAGGTCCTAGGACTCCAAAGTTGGTTTGATGTTGCCTTGTCATTTGGTTTACCAATCTGCCAAATCACGGGACTCCAACACATTCTCCTTGAGGAAAAGGTTGTGATAGTAATGCCTTCCAACTGCTACCCTGTTTCTTCATTTCATGCACAACGAACAATTTTGTCAACCCCTGATGGTAGATGCTAGTTTCAACCTTTTTAGAGGCCAATCTAACTCCTCTTTCCATCTTGTTTAACATCCAAAGGAAACATGGAAAGTTTATTTCAGGTCCTCCCTTGAAATTTACAAGAGCCTCAAATGGTAAAGAAAGGCGACTGCATACCCACCTTCACGAGTCATGAACATTTTCAAACCGTTGAGAATCAATCTATATTATTATTTGACCCAATTCCTAGGGGTACCTTTAGTCTAATCGGGGTTCAAATGTTCAGGAGTTAAGAAATTTTGACAAAGTTATTTGTTGAAGCTCACACCCTTGAAGTACTACTCCCCTTCAGCCGGTAATCCCATGGCCTCTACTATGGTAGCGTCTGTGACTTCAAATTGCAAACCTCCAAGCTGAACATTTTTTCTATCAAAATTTTGAGTGAAGGTGGGAGAGACGCCCTCATGGTATCCTTTGAAATTTTTGAGGAACATAATCCAACCTAATTGTTTGAACTTCTCCTTACATAACCGATATTCCTCAGTTTCTCTATAATACTGGAGCTCTCATTCATGTATACCTACCCCCATGTTGGCTTTAAGAGTGGATCCCAGACTTTGAAAGGTTTGATACCGGAAATGGTAAGAGAGTACCGAAATTAATCGACACAGAGTACCAGAAGTAGTCGACACATACTACCGGAAGTGGTTGACACAAAATACTTGAAATAGGGATACAGGGTACTGAAAGTGGTTGAGACCAAGTACTGGAAATATTTAAAAAAGTGTCGAAGGCTAAGCGAGAGAGGAATAATGCTCATATGTGATGGCGAAGCCATCCAAAGGAGGATTTATAATTTGAAAGGGACTCGTAACAGTCACATTTCTTACATAATTAGTAGGTGGGTATATATGGAATGATGATGACACATCGTGTGTGGAGCTCATTTAGAAATCATCCCGTTAATGAATGTTAAAAATGCTGCATAAAATGTAGTTGGATACAAGAGTACTGGACAATCCATATCAAAGTTTCGGTAACCACCTATCGTCATCATTCAATTTTATGTTTATGAATGGTGGTATCATAATTGTTTAAACAACCCACGGAAGTGGAATATTTGTCGTGAGATATTCAATCATATAATACACTTGCTAAGATTATGACTGAAATTTATCTAATCATACCCATAGCCATCTCATTCAATCATACACAAGGATTTTTCTTGGGAATGAAGGAAAGTGCTTTAGGATTAGGGTAGGGCTAACAAATGATGGTAATAAAAAGGTCTATGAGGATAATAGCTAATTAATATGAATCCTAATAGCTAAAAATAAAATATTGATCTCATACCTCCATTACCAGATCACACATAAAAATATTTTCTTTAATACCGGATGGACATAGCTAACTTATCTTCAGTACCGGATGAAAACAGAGAAATTTTATTCAGTACCAGGTGAACACAAAGAAATTTCATTCAGTACCGTATGAACATAGCAAAGTTTTTCTTCGGTACCGAATCATGTTTTAGTAAAGTACCCAAGTGTAAAGTCTTCAAGTTGAGATCCTGCAAGCTTACCCTTATAACTTAGCATATTATGAAGGTCAATATGGAGTAAATGATAATGATTATTGATGTTGTATGTGTATTTATTCTACTGGAAAAATTACAAACAACACACAATGGTACAAGAATTCTGAAATTGGAGTGGAAATGTCAGAAAGCAAGACAATAATAGTCAATGATCTCCAAAGTTCTGCGACTGGAAGGCATTCTATAGTTGGATATCCTCCTTTTCCTTGGAACCATGTTGTCCTCTGTTTCTCTTTCCACTTCCATTTTATTAGAAAATGACCCTAATTACTACTACTGTTATGTGGATTTTTCTCGAGCCCAAATCAATTAATTCTCACCAGTATTTTCAGTTTTTATGAGTCTAAACAACTTAAAGAAAACTCCATTCACTCTCTCGTGGATTTTTCTTGAGCCCAGGCTATTTCATGCTCGCCAGTGTTTTCAATTTTTAGGAGTCTAAAAAACTTAAAGAAAACTCCATTCAAATTCCCGTGGATTTTTCTTAGGCCCGGGCTAGTTCATGTTCACAGATGTTTTCAATTTTTAGGAGTCTGAAAAACTTAAAGAAAAATCCATCAGGCCCCTTTTCCATAAATAATCTTCCAGGGTTGGATAAAGGAATAAACTTCCACCCGGCATATGTCCTCCTTATTGCTTATCTACATGAGAACACAATACATTTTTTATTTTTTTAGGAACACAAAAGTCATTATATATATATCAGCAAACTTATATAAATATATGTACAAAATGATATTAACTATGCAACAAAACTTATAGTGGTGTATCATCAAAGAGAGAGTTACCCTTTTCGACCTATTTTATTTCAAAATTTTAAAGAACATGTTTGGTAAAATCCTCTTTTGACAGTGGCTTATGATAAACTTTAAACCAATGTCCATTTACAACAAAATAAGTTTGATTTGCATCAATGGTTTTTACCTTGACCGAGCCATTGTCATATATTGTCTCTACCTCATAGGGTCCCAACCATCGCGTTGACAACTTTGACTTGAAATTTTTAAACCTGATATCATACAACAAAGCTTAGTCACCTGGTTGAAAAATTTTCTTCTTTATGAACTTGTTATGCCATTTGGTTCTCTGGTCCTAAACAAACATCGTCCTTTGAAGTGCGTCTTGTATAATTTCATACAATGTATTCAGCTCCATTAACCTCTTTTTTTGTGCCTCATCCAAATCCATTCCTAGCTGCATGGCTGTTCTGAAGGTTTTAACTTGGAATTCTATAGGAAGGAGTACATGTTTCCTGTAAACCAACTCATGAGGGGAATGTCCTGTTGTGTTTATCCAAGTTGTCCTATAGGTAACCTGTCAGCCCAATATTTATGATGCATCTGTACTCTCTTGGTGAGAATGGCTTCAATGAATTTATTGGTGGACTTCACCTACCCATTTTCCTGTGGATGGTAAGGTGTAGATTTTCGGTTCTTGATTTGGTATTTCTCAATTATAGTTTTGACCAATTTAGAGGTAAATTGGGTGTCTTGACCAATTACTATTTCCTTTGGCACACCAAAACGGGTAAATATATCTTCAAATAGGAAATCAACAATAGATTTTTCATTAACATAGTATAGTGCTTTCGCTTCTACCCATTTGGTTACATAATACGTGCATACCAAAATATATTTATTCTTTTTAGACATAGGAGAGATTGGGCCAATAAAGTCTAATGCCCATTTATCAAAAGGTTCTATGAATACCTATGCTTGAAGAGTCATTTCATTTGCTAAGGTAGGTTTCCCCATTCTTTGAAAATCGTCACAACTGGCCACATATTTCTTTACATCTTTAAAAATGATGGGCCAATAATACTTGGATTGTAACACTTTATATGCAGTTATTTTTTTCTGCGAAATGTCCACCACATGACTCATTATGGAAAGATTTTAGAATGTCTTCCATTTCATCTTCTCGTACACATCTTCTGATCACCAGATCTAGTCCAGTATGATATAAACAATCCCCATGCCACAAATAGTTAGCGCTAAGTTGTATGATTATTCGTTTTTCTCTTGAAGACAAATTTTGTGGAAAATTCCCTATAACCAGGTAGTTAGCTACATCTGCATACAAATCTTTATGAGTAGAAATATAAAATGAATCCTCATCTATAAAATCATCAGTAATTGGTACACTATCACCTGTATGAACAAGTGTAGACAGAAAATCAGTGGGAAGATTATCTCTTCCTGGTTTGTCAATAATAGTAATATTGAATTATTGCAATAGTAACAACTATCTAGTAACACAAGAATTAGTGACAAGTTTATTCATTAAGAACCTATTGGCTGAATGATCCGTGTGTATAAAAACTTCATACTCGGTTATATAATGCTTAAACTTATTAATGGCATGAAATACTAATAAGAATTCCTTTTCTGTGACTATGTAGTTTAGTTCTGTAGGAGAGAGATTTTTTTTGATAAAGTAAATGACATAGGGAATTTAATTCTCTCTTTGGCCCAAAACGACTCCCAAAGTTGTGTCTGAGGCATAAATACAAATGGTAAAAGGGAGGCTCTAATTTGGTTCTCTCAAAATTGGAGCAATTGACAGTTTTTGTTTAAGAGTTTCAAGGGAAATTTGACACTTGGAATCCCATTGAAAATCCGCATCTTTAGTTAAAGGTTTGAACATAGGAGCAAATATTGTGGTAAAAATTTGAATAAATCTTCTATATTATCCGGCATGCCCTTAAAAGCTTCTTAATTCTTTTTGAGATATGGTAGTTTTGATTTGAGCACTTATTTCAATCTTAGCAGGATCTACTCTTATCCCAGCTTCAGAAATATGATGGCCTAACACAATACCCTCAGTAAGGATCATCCTAGATGCATGCATGTGTCTAGGTGAATCCCTTTCATATCAGAGTAATCCAATGCAAAATCACCACATTGTCGTTTAATCATTTGAACTAGTTGTTCTTGTTGCTCTAATCCTAGACAATAATTAATAAATAGATGTTGGATCAAAGGGGTCTTGACCCAAGTTCATAGTTAGCTGCACATTGAAAAAACCATTTATTACCGGCTCTTTCAACAATGACCTATTGCATAGATCACAGTCTCACTCGAGGCAATATTGGGGGATGTCAGAACCAAGTTTCTACATCTACAGGGAAATTGGAGTGTGGATATACTGCTAAACTTCTACCTAGCTTATTTGGAGCTGCATGGATGCATCTATCTACTCTAACAACTTTTACTTCATTCATCAATCAATATTTGTGCGCATTGTGCCTCTATCATTAAAACATACATAATTAATATAAATAACTTCACAACACTGATAATAGGAAAATAAAATGCATAAACATAGAGATGTCTTCAAAAAATATTATTATATTATTATGATCAATCTCTTCGATACATATACTTTCTCCGACCTGTGCACACAACTGCAGGTGGTCTATGCACAAAGCTGTAGACTCTTCAAGGCCTCCACACACACACCTGCAGAGCCTTCCCTGAGGCCCAAAACACAGAAAGATAGATATTCAATAGTTCGTGCTAATCATAAGTACAAGATATCTAAATTCGACTCAATATTAAATTTATTTATATAGCATTTACATCATGAAAAACCATGGTCCACATACCATGGGTGGATAAAAACTAACAAATAATCCTGAACCCTTTACAAAAAGAGGGGATTCGACCTTCCCTACCCTAAAGCCCCAAACCTTCGCGCGATAGATTCATCTTCACTGGACCATGCACTCTTCTTCCTGAAAATTCGGAGTCTTTGAATCAAAATTGGACCAAGTTGGGCCATGACCAATAGGCCCCCAACACTCACATGTGACTCGTCCTGAGTCACTTAGTTGGTGTGCCCAGAACCTTGTCTGCAATGCTGGTGTAGGCTGAATTTAATGGATGGATCATCACTGCAAAATGCTTCTATTCTTGGTGCACTTCCTGTAATAGCTTCTCAGTCGTCAGTCTGATGATATTTTGAAGCACATATTTATGCCCCTGCCGCATCTCTTTAAGCTTCCCATCTACTGTATGAGACAACTGGACGAACTATTCCTTCCATGGCTAAGTATACGTGGTGATCAACTCCTCTTTCCTTCATAGATCCTCGATATGGTTTTATATATTTTTTCCTTCAGTGATCCTTATGAGCCTCTCTATAGGTGATAAATTTCTCGAAGTGACCCAGATCTCATCCAAATGCTTCTATTTATCCTGCACTTCATTTTCAATCTTTTGTATGTTTGGATCCTGCTGCAACGATGTCCAAATCTCCATTGTATCATCTGACAACTTTCCACAATCCTTTACTGTGGTGGAGATATCTTATAAGGTGGTCTTAAAGTACACTTCCCTCTGCTCTCGTACCTCCAGTGGTGTGGTTGGTTGTAGCCTTATTTACAGCTCAATGATCTGCATTTGGTACTAAAACTTCATCTTTTCCATGTTGTTCTTAGACTCCTTGATTGCAAGGGAGAGCTTCACAACCTTCTCTGATGGGGATTCCTCTGTGCGGATCTTGATTTCCATAATATCACTGCAAGTCTTGCCTATGGCATCTTATATTTTCTTGTATTTTTTCCGCTCCTTGTCCCTTTCCTTGATTTCTTGATCCAGTTCCTTCACTATATTTTTGTTGTCCTGTCTAAATTTTTCGTTGGTCTGCAACATTCACTGTTTGCACCCCTTCAGTTCTTCGACGATCTCTTGATGAAATTCATGTAGTGTTGAGGTGGGAGTGTGACAAGGTTCATGCTGATGCTTCCCTAACCTTTGGCGCGTTCTCTGTATTCGATGACTTCGAACTGAAGTGCTCCTCCGGGTACCTGCAAAATTCGAACATTAAAAGTTTCTAATAGGTGCTCTGGTTGCACCTGCTGGCTAGCTTGTGTTGATTGAATTGCTGGTTGTTCTTGTGGTCATGTTTGGGCAAACACCTTAAACTCCTACATGCCTGGTTGTACATCTGTCAGTACTTCTTTGTATTGATCTTCAATCCCGTTCCATGTCTCTTCGGTGATGTGCAACACCTTATCACTAATCTCATCGATGTCTCCTTCAGTGAGGGTCATTGGCTTTGCGCGCATATATTTATATGCCTTGTGCTTCTTCTGCACATCTAGTGTAGATGTTGTAGGGACCCTTCTCTTCAAACTAAATTGGGACTCCTCTTGTTCTCTGTCACTTGGAGGGTCTTGGCCACCTTGATCTGTGCCTCCACTTGCTTTTCCATCCTTCTTTGTTTCCTTCGCTGCATCTTTTCCTCCTTGTGTACCTTTTCCACTGGTTCCTACATGTTCTATTTTACTTCCTCGAGTGAGTGGAGCTAGCCATTCTATTGGCCAATTCCTGGTGATCTAAAAAATTTCAAATTCAGTAACCAAGTATGGAAAAGGGTACCATATTTCATCTAGATCCTTTCGCGCCTTGATGTACACTGTGTGAAAATTAGATTTGAATTTTTTTAACTCCCCGGTAATATTAGAACAAAGTTCGTGACAGCCTGGGACGCTGAATCACCACTGTGCACAGATCCTTCTCCATAACCACCCAAAATGTTTTTTTCTCCATAACGCGCTTCATTTCCTTAGTAAACTAGAGCGAGGCATACGTCGCAGCTTCGCATACATCTAGGTCCACAATAGGGAAATGTGACTCTTCTCGTTCCTTCCAAGCCATCATTGCAATGATCAACATGAATTGTGCATAATGGAATGTCTTCCCATCCTCTTGTGCTTTGCGATATTCATCTAAAAATTCTCTACATAGGTAGCCAACCCAATTGTACTAAACCCCTTTACTTCACTACGCAACCAAAGAAACCATGATTGCGGGTACTTGATTCACGTGACATTTGCAAATTATCTTTCCTGCGGGGATGTGCATGGCGAAGCATACTACTAGATCATTGATGGAGATAATGTCATATCCCCTCAATTTCTTTACCAAGTTATAATTTTTCTTCATTTCCTCGGCAACAACCTTGTCCTGACTCTTTCCTACGATTTCCTCTACGAGGTTCTTTCCTTGGTAGGGCAACGCGGTTATTCTCCTGATAAGCATCTCATCAATGGGGATCCTCTATCCTAGATAGATGTATCCATCATGCACCAAAGCAAGTAGCTAGCGAAAATAAATAGTGTTGATATTACTTTGCCTAAAGTGTGGAATGTTCAACATGTTTAGCAACCCGACGCGTTTTATTCCTGCAACGACCTTGCTTGCTGGCTAATGAACCTGGTGCAGGTATCTACTGGGCTGAAATTGCAGATATTTTCTTATGTCGTTAAAATCCCAGTCCTCCATCCTTAGATGTAGTACCTTACCCAATAGTTCGCCTTCAAAAGGTACTTCTTCCATTAATAGTGGTGTAAATACACCGAACTTTACAGTAACTAGGTCTATTACGGGTTTAGCACCTGGCTTCTGTGGTGGTATATATGGCGGTAACCTAGAGATAACCTCTACATCTTCTTCCTCCATACCTTCTGGTATCTCTACTTCTAGGGCCGAAGTTTCTTCCTCAGTGTCCTAAATTTCCATTGGTTTCTTTTTATTGTCTAGCTGCTGCTTAGTCCGTTGCTCCTTCGTAATTTTCTTCCTGGGGGACTGTCTTACACCAGGGGATGAAACTAGTCTCTTGCCCTGCTTTTTCTTTGGTTGCGCTTCTTCTACAGTTGTCTGCTTGTGTGGTGACCCTGGGCCTATATAAATTGGTGTTGTGGCTATAATGGTTATTGCTAGTCCCCTTCTCACAAATTATCTGGCAAGTTCTTCCCAACTCTTCGTAGACATACAAAAAATCACTCTATTCTCACTTAGGCACGAATTCACAATTCAAATGCTCAGGAAGCAAAGTGGAAAAATGTGGAGCGAGATCTTTCTTTTATAACAAATTTGAATTTCAGACCCCATGGTTCTCTTCATATTTGGCTCATTTAATGAAGATATGGCGCTAGATTTGACCAACTGTGCTCAATAAATGCGCTTACCCCGCTCCTTTTAATGGAAACTTCCCTTTCACATCAAATTTCCTTCCAATGGTCATATTTTTGGTGAAATTCGATGAACCTCCCTTGTGTTGCAACATTTCCATCCTCATCATAGTTCCCTCGGTCTTCGACATTCTCCTGAACCTCGCACAGTAATCGTCCTTCGGCGCAGCTCTTCTGGACTTTGCCATACTCCTGACTATCGCGCAATGCTCCTTATTCAACGAAGTCCCTTTCTGCAGAGTAGTTTATAATCCAGTGCCCACTGTCAACTATCGGTGGCACTGAGACTTTCCCCTTTTCATTCTTTAGTGCTAGGTGCCAAGGACAAAGTTGTCCTTGTATATCTTCAATATGCTACCTTTCACTCGTCCTAGCATCAACTGCCCATCCAACTTCGCGAGATGAACTGCGCCTCCCTCAGAGATGTGCCTGATGATATATGGTCCTAACCAATGGGTTTGAAACTTTCCTGGTAACTTTGTGAACTTGCTATCATAAAATAGTATAACCTATCCTTGAATGTCTTCTGCTTGATATGGCTTCCATGCCAAGCTTTCTCCCTTGCTTTTTTCAATTACTAATGATAACTTAAAATAAATCCATCTTCTTCAAGAGAAAGTAGTTTCTCCATCCTTTCCTCCACACTGTCTGTTGTGTAACCAGCTCCAAAGAGAGAAGAAAAGAGATATTCACGCCTTAGAAATGAGCCACTTCGAGGGGGCAACCTCCAATACATTACATGAATGAACAATTCTTGGATGATACAAATGAACAAAACCTCCTTCTATATATAGGAGTCCATGGGGCCACAATATAATCCTAGTGGGGCCACAATGTAATCCTAGCGGACCTAACAATAATAATGTAAGGGCACAATAATAACAATATGGGGGTTACAGGGGTACAATAATAACAATAAGGGGGGCTACACTAACATAATAAGGGGCTACACTATTAATATAGGGACTTAACATGCCCCTCTCCTTTAAAAAAGTGTTGTCCTCAACGCTTGAGTAGCTCTGGGTGCTTCTGTATAAAATTCTCATCCTCCCATGTAGAATCTTCAGTGGGTAAGTTCTTCCACTTGATGAGATACTCTGAAATTGATCGATTCCGTAGCTGTCGAGTTCTTGTTTCCATGACCGCTTCAGGTTCCAATATGATTTTCCTTCCTCATCAAGTTCTGGCAATATTGTTTGAACTGGAAGATTTTCACCTATAACCTTCTTTAAGCATGAAACATGGAAAACTGGATGTACTCGCGAAGAGGCAGGAAGCTCCAATTTGTATGCCATAGTACCAATCTTTTGCAACACCTTGTAAGGACCATAGTACTTTGGCGATAATTTATTATCCTTCTTAGCTTTTTTGAGGGACATTTGTTTGTATGGTTGTAGCCGTAAAAATACCCAATCTCCTCCATTAAAACTTCTCTCGCTGCGATGTTGATCTGCCTGTTGTTTCATTCGATTTTGTGCCAAATTCAGGTTATCCTTTAAGAGTTGGAGAACTTCTTGCCGATGCTCGATGTGATCTTCCACTGCTTGAACCTTCGAATTTTCCCTTAAAGATGATGTGATGGATGGTGGATGATATCCATAAAGTGCCATAAATGGGGTCATTTTTGCTGCGGTATGGAAGGAAGTGTTATACCACCATTCAGCGAGAGGTAACCACTTGACCCATTGTGTTTGTTTATCGGATACAAAACAACGAAGATATCCTTCCAAACATTTATTTACTATCTCAGTTTGACCATCAGATTGAGGATGATAAGATGAGCTATGAGCTAATTGAGTACCCAAACAAGAAAATAACTCCATCCAAAAATTTGCGGAAACCTGGTTCCAGCACCCTCCCATACTGCTTTGGGTGAGACTTTGGCCTGCGCAAGCAGGTCATTGCCGAAAGGGCCAGTAGTATAGGGGTTGTTAGAAAACCTTAACCTCCGAACCTGGGTCAGGACCCCTTGAGCCAACAATGATTATATACCTTGGCCCAGTCTTCTTTCCTGGTGGATTGATAGGTCCAACAAAGTCAATAGCCCACTTAGTAAATTCCTGCAACGTGAGTTGCAGATTCAATGGAATTTCATCTCTCCTAGATGGATTTCCTGTGCGCTGGCATGCATCACATGCTCAACAAAACTCCTTTTCCTCCTTACAAAATGGGGGCCACCCTAACCCAGCTCTCAAAATATTCTACGCAGTGGCCTTTGCTGCATAATGGCCTCCTGCAACTCCACATGAGCTTCTTCCAAAATACTCTGCCTTTCCTGCTCAGAGACATATCTGCATCGTATTTCATTTGGTCCCATCTTATACAAATGTCCTGCAATCAATGAAAGATTAGCTTCCTTGACTACCAACTCCTTCTTTTGCTGCATAGTGTACTCCACGGGCATCATTCTTGTAGCCAAAAACTGAATAATATCCACGAAATGATCATCTGCAACCCTGATTGCGAACAATTTCGCATCAGGCAGGTTCTCCTCAATGATCATGGGTTCTTCTCTTGTCTTTATCCTTGGCATATGATCAGGTCTAGCGTTCAATCTCCCTGGATTGACTATAACTTTAATGTCGTACTCCTAAAATAACAATAACCACCGACAAATATTTCCTCCTAAAAAAGGCTTATTCATCAAATACTTAAACGTGGAGTGATAAGTGAACATCTTGAAGTGCGCTCCCAACAGATAATGCATGAAATTTTGTAATTCATAAACCATAGACAACCCTTCTCTTTCTGTCACGGAATAGTTCTTCTCTGCCTTGGACAATTTTTGCTTGCAAAATCTATGGGTGATCAATTTCTCCTTCTCCTGGCTGTGCTAGTGTTGTACCCAATGCTATGCAAAAGGCATCGAAATGTACATGAAATTCCTTATTCCAGTCCAGGAAAACTAGGATAGGCACAATCACCATCTTTTCCTTAAGTATATTGAGGATCTTTTGGCATTCTTCATCCCCGCAAAAAGTAACATCTTTCTTCAGTAGTTTCTCCATCGACACAGTTATATGCGCATATGCCTTTATAAACTTCCTGTAGTAGCTAGTGTGTCCAAGTGTCATGCGTAGTTGGTTCACTGTCTTAGGTGGCTCCAGGTTCACAATAACAACTATATTTTCGGGGTGTACCATCAATCCCCGATTACAAACAACGTGCCCAAATAGTATACCAAAGGTACACAAAATATGCACTTCATTAAATTCAACGATATCTCCTTATTCAACATGCTTATTCAACAACCCAAATACTTTCCAATCATAAAAGTAAACATCCAAAAAATTTGTGTATATACTCCTTTAAAGTTGCGACTACAACTCTAGAAAACTTGCATAACTAATGATTTAGATATGAGGAAAGAACATGCAAATCTTATTGCTGATGACTTATGTCATGAACAATGCCTATTGTGCTTGATTCCTACACATGTTCCATCGTGATTATGAAAATGGAATAAATCAAAAACATGAAGACCTCGGTGATAAGAGATCACAGGGATGATTGGTTGATACATATTTATTATTGATGAAGTGGTTATGGTATTTCTTCCTACATATTGGGGCAAGAATATGATGTTGCTGGAAGGATCATGAAGACTTGGTTATTGATATGCTTATGCTACAACTGTTGGATGATTCTTAGAGACATGGCTACAATGTATTATCTTACTGATTGGTTCTCACATGTGTTGTTGATGCATGTCTATGATGTTTACTCATGCTATATGTATGATGCTTCACTGCTCTATCTTATTTCATGATGATATACTTGGTTCCCACATATGTTTCTACAAAGGAAAAAGGGAAAGTTGTCTTTGATGAAGTCAAGAGATTGAGTTGATATTTGATCTCTATGAAAGTATATTATGATGTTGATATTGTAGACTTGGTCATAGGTTGATGATATTGAAATTAACGCATGCTGTTGCTGACAAATACTTATGGTGCAGATCCTTTTCGGTATATGTTGGTTGCAGATAATGGTCTTGATCTCTCAATCTTGAGGACTTTTGGTCCTGGTTATAGAAGTCATATACGTAAATTGATGTAAATTTCACGTTGAGACCTATGATGTAATAATTTTCATATTTAGTCATGCATGGACTTTGAGGTCATCCCACTTGTGTTACACTAAAATCTATCATCCTGACATTTTACTATGAGTATGAGCTCATTATTACTCATACTTCCTCCTTTTGCAAGTCTAACATATCTGCTCCTCATGTCAAGCTTTCAAAATCAGAGAAAAGTTCCTAAAAATCCCCTAAACATTGGTATCGTACTTTCTCTATTAATTCCCTGCGGTCCCGCACCTAAAGTTCAGCCCTCTTGCGGAACCATACCACACGTTCTTTGTGTTATGGGTGCGGACCTCTGTAAAACTCAAAAAGGCGAGAAAGTAAAAATAAAAGTTGATTTTAGATGAATTCTAGGAGATTCTAGATGGGAATTTTCGGGAATGGATACGCTTTGAGAAGGTTCATGCATCCCTCACTTGATGGAGCTAACCCCTTTATGTAAGGAGCTAATCCCTTTGAAGGAGGATTCTATCCCTTCATATTTGGAACAAGAAACCTCCTCTTTTCCACTATAAAAAGAGGCCTTGGGTAGCCTCAAAAGGAGTTCAAGCTTAAGATATTTGAAGTTAAATGTTGTTGAGATTCAGACTCAGTTAACTAAGACTTTCTGTGAGGTTAAATCACTCATCTCTATCTGTCTTGGTTCAAAGAGTGCAATTCTTGTCAAATTAGAAGAGATTCCTGCTTCGGACCCCGGGAAGACCTGCACGACATCAAGGCACAGGTTGTAAAGGTTTTCTTTATTTGAAGTTAATACAAATATACTCATTTCTCTCATTAAACTGTCTATTTATGGTTTATTTCATAAATTCCTTGATCATTATGATAAGTATGGTTTATAATAATGTCTATACAGGTGATGTGTAATCTTTTTGCTTGTTTGTGACTGCAGATTCACGAGGAACGTTCTTTCAAGTGCACGGGAAGGACTTCAACGAGATCAAGCAAGCGTTGGACATAAGGTAGGCCTTACACCTATATAGCATTTTTATGAATCTTGTATGCTTAGAGAGAGATTAGTATAATTGGATGTTTGTTGCTAGTTACTTTTAGTACTAGAGAGATCGGTCTTGTCCGCAAGACGGATTAATCTACACAACAAAATGGCGACTCCGCTGGGGAAGAACTTGTTGTTTTTGGTTCTCTTTTATTTTTGATTTGAGGAAACATTTTTTCCTGGTTTTTGATTGATACATATCTGTCTGGGTAATTTATATTTTCCCTGTTTTTGAAAATTTAGAAATATTTTAAGTTTTTCTATAATTTTTCCTAGGACCGCACTCTGCCTTACTTTGACAGTGCGGGACCGCACCTGTCAATACCGGTTGCCTGCGGACCCTGTAAAAATTTTAGAAGATCTCTAGATTTTTTTTTTTTTAGTTTATTTTTAGATCTTTGGTTTCTGCCCAGACTGATTATTGTTTCTATCAAGAATTTTTTGTGAATGAACTCCAACAGTGTTGATGTTTTGATGATTTTCTAGAAGATTTTGCAGTTTGGATTGTTTTTCCACTTGGTCTTTGTAGCGATTTGAACTTTTGACAATTTGCAGTATCTCAGATTACATTGATCTCTTTTTGTCTTTTGAATCCGACCTGATTGTGAAAACATCCTATATTGAGAAATTGAGCCTTTTGTTTCTTTGCAAATCTTCGAAAAAACTTGGTTGAAAGTTTTGAATTTCATTTTTATAAAAAAAAAAACATATTTTGAGTGTTTTTGATCTGTTTGTTATTCTAAACGAATAGATTCTTAGTTTGCTGAACAACTAAGGAAAACATTCTTCAAAAAAAATCTTAAAGCTTTTACTCGATTTAGATTTTAGATCTCAAGATTAGATTTTGTAGTTTTGAGTAGTTTTAGTTTTTGTAGCTTTCTTTCGAAAGAAAATTGTTTTTGTAGCTTCTAGTTTGGAAAGGAAAAGGATTTTTGTTATGAGCTTGATATATTATCGTTGAAAAGACAAAATATTTTCTTTCAATCATTCTTCATGTTTAAAGAAGGAATTGTTTATTAAAAGAATTGCATTCTCCAACTCTTTCTTTAGATAGAAAGTTCATTGAAAGAAAAAGAATTGATTATCATTCTAGGTGCATTTTAGTGTTTTTTGGAAGTCGAGTCTTCACATCATCCAAAGTTTCATTTCCGCACCCATTGACTTAAGAAACAACTCATAAAAGTAACGCTTAATTAAAATTCATCTAGTAATCTTTTATTTCTAGGGCTCTTATCACCAACATAGCTTAGGCTAGTATCTTGGAGTAGGGAGTAATTAACTCTCCAAGATAACTAAAACAAACAAGTAGACAAATCTTGCGGTAGGAAGAAATTCCAATTGTTGCATCTATGCTCTGGGAAGCTCCTCCTAAAGGAGTTAAGCACGAGATCATATCTGAACCAGTGGGGTAATCAATCCTTCCTCATTGGGAACGATAGAAGATATACACGTATTAAAAACGGTAAACCTCGGATAGACCATTGTCGAGGAGCCAGGGGTCACTTGTCGGTAAACCTTGGATTATTCCAAGGAGCCTTCAAGGGGATTGAGCTTTGTTACTCTGCCCTTGCGTGTGTGTCGGATCGTAGACTGTTCCCCCAGGTATATTTGTTTCAGTTGGTAACCTTAGAGGCCATAATATTTAGGATTCTTTCCTAAGGTGACGATGGAGGGAAGATCCCACTGTACCTGGAACAGACGTCGACTAGACTCACTTGGACTCTCTGGGGGGTTCTCTTCACTCGAGATGGTTTTGTGAAGAAACTTGTGCCAGTCTGTTTCATTAAGCAGGTTGTCGGGGTAACTGTTCCAACCGCCCTTTCGTGTTAAAATTCTACTAAGTTGGATTTCATCACCAACTAGTGTTTTTAGTACGAAAAGTTACCTGTTTGTGTGTGGTTTGAACTCTTATATTTTTAAGCGAATGATTCAATTGTTTGTTTCTTAGAGACTTTAGGTGTTTTCATTGAAATTTTTCTTTGTTTGCGTGTGATTAGATAATTTTTAATCATGGCGGAATTGCCGAGACAATCCCAGAGAATACAAGGGAAACCCCCTGAATATTCACCAAGTCAACTTGAAGGGCTTCGTGCTCTGGTAGCATCCAGTAGTAGTAGAATTAGATCAACAGAAATTGGAAGTTCATCTATATTTATACATCCTGATCATCAAATACCTACAATAGAATACATTCAAGAACCGATTTCAGTTTCTGAAGTTACTGAAAGTATTTCTCCTTCTGGTGAATTATCTGACGAACCTGAAATCTCTGAACCTGAAACTGAATCTTCTGTTTTGGAAACATCCTCAGGATTTATTACACCAACTTCTAGCGATCTAGGTTCACCTAGGGTAAGAAATATCATTACAGACAATCTTCCCTCTGGACTTATTTCTATTGAAGAACTTACTAATCCAGACGAAGACATATCTCTTCCCGACTCCCCTCAATCATTAAATCTTAGGGAGCGTGAATCTATTTTCTACAGCCCCATTCGAAATAATCCTTGGTATCTCTCTTTAACAGATTTTTTAGAGAATCCGGGTCTTGCTTTTTATCCACCTCGAATTCCATTTCATCCTACACCCAGAGGTTATTATCCATCATCTTTTATGGCTGGAGAGTCATCCATGTTTTCTCAAACGCCTGAATCATTTTTACATGGTGGTCCTTCTGTTCCTTCGGGATATCAGTCTTTGTCTGGTACTTTCTCAGGAGAAACTCCTGAACCCATCGAAAACGTGTTATCATCTAGTCTTGGTGGACTTAAAATTGAAGCGTCAAACGCAGAGCAAATTTTTATGATGTCTGGTAATATTCCCAATCCTCAAACTCAAGGCAGTCAGTTTCCTTCTGGGGGCCAACCTCAGGGAACTCAGTTACCGCCTGGGGGGCAACCTCAAGGTAGCTTTTTCCCAGGACAAACTGTGGAATCATATTATTTTGGGGGGAAACCCCAAGGACAGTACATACCTCAGGGTTATCAACCTCAAGGACAATACATTCCTCAAGGTCAACCCCAAGCACAATATGCTCCTCAGGGTCCTTATCAACCCCAGCTTCAGTACGCGCCTCAGGGTTATCAACCTCAAGGTCAGTACCCAATTCAAGGTTACCAACAGCCTTCTGGTCAACCATCTTTTCAAGGAGCCGGAAATTTACCACTTACTAATCAACCCTACGTTCAACCAGGTTTTGGTCCTTACGTTCAACCTTCTATGGGACAATACCCCAGAACTATGGTGTTGGATCCGTACCAATATCAACAGCCTTTGCAGCCTAATGTGCAGTTACCTTATCAACCTGGCCAGCCATTGGTTTCTGGTCCAACCCAGCAACCTGTTCAGCCAGCTATCCAAACTCCTGCACCTAGTTCAGTTCAGCAGACTGGGCCTAGTACACCTCAGACTCCGCCTCAAACTGTTGTAACTGCTGCAACGTCTGTTCAACCTGTTACACCTGTTTCTAGAGTATCTGTAGCACCGACTTCTTCTATCCCTGTATCTGTGCAAATCCCTCAAGTCTCTGTACCTCAGTCAGGACCTTCCATTCAGACTACAGTTCAGATGCCTGCAGGACAAGCCGGTACGAGTACAGTTGTTACAAGTCAACCTCAATTTACGTATCAACCGTACCAGGGACAGCCGCAATTCGGTCCCTATGTACAGAATCCAAGCTATCAGTATCAACCGTACCCCGGTTATACTTATCAACAACCTCAGTATGGTCCGGTTCATCCTGGTTTTCCGAGAGGTTACACAATACCTAATGCAAATCCGATTCCTAGTTATCCTGGGTATCTGCCTCCTGGATCTGCTTTGGCTTCTCAAGGTTTTCGCGACCCTAACCGTCAATTACCGTTTATCGCAACTTTGGACTTACCTGATTTGACGCGCCTTACAAATGATCCAATTTTCTATTATCAGAACTGGCCGCCAATGCCTCATAAGTTGCCCAGTGATATACCAAAATTCGAAGGTAAGTCAGGAGAGGATCCATCGAATCATGTTATGACTTATCACCTTTGGTGTGCATCTAATTCAATTATTGATGATTCGATTCGTCTACGTCTTTTTCAAAGAACCCTTATAGGTCTTGTAGCCAAATGGTACATTGAGTTGCCACGAGGCTCGTTTCATAATTTTAGTCAGTTAGCAACTGCTTTCTTGACTCATTTTCAGTTGCCTGTCAGATACGACAACGACACAGAATTATTAACTTCGCTAAAACAATCTACGTCCACGTATATTTCTGATCATATTCATGAATGGCGACGTAGAAGACGTTTGGTGAAAGTTTATATTCCGGATCAAATTTTGGTAGAATGGTTTGTTAAATCATTGTTACCCAAGATCACTGAAGATGTAGCTAAGGCTGGTGTTGTTACTGAAGAGCAGGTAATTGCTCAAGCTCAGTACCTTGACCTCGTTTATACGCTGTCATGTACTCTACATGAAAAAATCCCAGACCTTCCAAAACAAGGTCAAATAGTTGCTGCTCCTTCAGGGTCTCATGCCGCTGACGGTATGATTGGTATAGTTAATTCTAAAAGCAAGAAGAAATCGTCAAAGAATTCTTCTCCAATTATAACTTTACCTGATTCCCCGAAAGGAGAATCTTCTCCCGAAGTTTCCGCTGATATTTGTGTCATTGAAACATCTACGACAAAATCAAAATCCGGTGGTAAAAATAAGGGGAGGAACAAAAACAAAAAGAATTTGAAAGAGAAAACTGATAAAGATGAATCCAATGACGAAAAACGTAAACCTCGCTATCCTTGCTTCATTTGTGAACAAGATCATTTCACGAAAGAATGTCCATATCGAGACGAAGTTACGAAATTCGTTAAAGGATCGCAACAACCTGCTGTCTTGAAGGATCCTTTTCCAATTCAAGATAGTAAGATGATTGGTTCTTCCTCGACTACTTTAGAATAGCCTATTATGATGATGTCTCATGTAAGGGTTGCGACGCGATCGCAAGATTACGGTTCTAAGAATCCTGTTGATGGTAAAGAAGCAAAATCTTCTAATGCAAACACATCAACTACACCTCCTCCTGTTTTTGGTCCGCTACAGATTGAGAAACAAAATCCAGACTTAATAATCAAACCGCCTGCTAAAGGTGTTCTTCGTAAATCAGCTTTCAATCCACATGCGAGAGCTGCTCAGAATTACAACATTGTTGAAGACTTAGCTATTTCTCCTTCAACAATGTCGGCTTTGGAAGTGCTACAATCGTTTCCAGCACAGCGTAAGTTATTATTGTCTACCATAGGAGCTGTCGATGTTCAGGATTCTAACCTTATAATCTTCGATTTAGAAAATAGTACACCACGTCTTCCTCACCAAATGGCTTTCCAGATTCCAGTGTTAGTAAAAAACAGACCAATTTTTCGGACTGTGATTGTTGAGGGAGCTTCAACGTGTATTATGTCGATTCAATGTTGGAAATCACTTGGATCTCCTACACTTAACCAATCCCCGACAATTCTAAAGGCCTTTGATGGTCGAGGTTTTCAACCTTTTGGTATTTTGCAGGATTTACCCATAGGGGTCGAAGGTAAAATCGTTAATCTAGATGTGGAAGTGGTTGATGCCCCTCTAGATTACAACCTTCTTCTGGGTCGTAGTTGGTCCTATGCTATGACTGCTGTTGTGTCTTCGGTCTTTTGACTCATAAAATTTCCATATCAAGGAAAGATCGTGACAATAGATCAGTTAACTTATTTCTCGTCCGACCCAGCCTCTACAGAAACAATCCAGCATGTTGGTAAAACGGCTATCCCTTATAAGGATGTTGGAGTAGGTTTGATTAAAGATTCTAGTTTACTAGGAACTTTTTCCTTTCCTCCTCCTAACGTATCACCTTCTACTGCAAATATTCACATGATTTCATCAGACACTATTATGTTTGATGATCCTTGGATCGTACCTTTCGAATCCGAGATAGATTCATTTGATGGCGTGATGCCCTTGAGTCCATTTGAAATTGCGTATCAGGCTGTACAGTCACTTTCCAACCCCTCTTCAACCGAAATTGATCCAATGAATGGGATCCAAGAGGAATCACTTTCTATATCTAGTTCAATTACAACGACATTTCCTGAACTTGTTCATACAGATGAGCAACTTCGTGAGTTTTTGTCTGTTGATGATTTACCATGGGAAGATCTACATCACCGATCTTCATTTTTACCTGAATTAGATCATTTTGAAGATGATTTCGCTTCAATTTTTACTGCTGAATATGCCAAGGAACCTCAGAATCCATTGCAAAATCCTGATTCTGAGTTAAATTTGGAAAATATATCTAGAACGGTTCCAATTGACATTTCAGTAAAACCAGGAATAATTGAAAACATTCATATAGGTTCTTGTTGTACAAATGAAGAAATTCAGACTTATAAAGCCCTATTTCAAGAATTCCGTGACGTGTTTGCCTGGTCTTATGAAGAAATGCCAGGAATTGATCCATCGATCATCGTTCATGAAATTAAGACTTACCCGGATGCTAAACCTGTTCGTCAACGATTACGTCAAATTCATCCTAGAAAAGCTGCTGCTATAAAAGCTGAAGTTGAAAAATTACTTCGAGCAGGATTCATTTATCCAATTCCCTTAACGGATTGGGTATCGAATATTGTTCTTGTGACTAAAAAACAAGGAACGATAAGAGTATGTATCGATTATAGGGATATTAATCGAGCGTGTCCAAAAGATAATTATCCAACTCCCTATATCGATCAAATAATAGATGATTGTGCTGGCAGTGAATTGTTTTCCTTCATGGATGGCTTTTCTGGCTACAATCAAATAAACATACTTCCTGCAGATCAACCCAAGACAACTTTTATTTGTCCATGGGGAACATTTGCTTATTGTAAACTACCTTTTGGACTAAAGAACGCTGGAGCAACTTTTCAACGGGCTATGTCTTATGCATTTCATGACATTAAGCACATTGTCCAGCCATATCTCGATGATTTACCTGCTCATTCATTACGTAGGGCCGATCATCCCACTCATTTACGAGCAATTTTTATGAGATGTAGGCATTATCGGATACGGCTGAATCCACATAAATGTGTTTTTTGCGTAGAATCGGGTCGATTACTGGGATTTGTTGTCTCGAAAGCAGGTATTCGCGTCGATCCATCGAAGGTCGAAGCCATTGTTAAATTGCCTCCTCCTTCGACTTTATGCCAACTCCAAAGTTTGCAGGGGAAAGCAAACTTTTTACGTAGGTTTATTCCTAACTATGCCGAGCTTACAAAGGGTTTTACCCGGTTGTTGAAACAGAACATTCCATTCTTTTGGGACGAGATCGCTGATCGATATTTTGATGCACTTAAACACGCGTTGACCCATGCACCGTTACTGCATCCTCCCAACTACAACCAAGATTACATTTTGTACCTCGCTGCTTCTCATTCCACCATTAGGATGGTACTAGTTCAGGAAGATGAATCTCACAATGAACATGTGATTTATTATCTTAGTCGGAATTTGCATCCGACTGAAATCAAATACACACATGTGGAGAAATTGGCCTTGGCAGCTGTTCAAGCTGTTCAACGTTTTAGACATTACATCTTATTACGTAAAACCACGGTAATTTCTAATTGCAACCCTATGATGTATATTTTGACCAAACAATTGCTAGGGGGCAAATATTCCAAATGGATAGTTATCCTGCAGGAATTTGACTTGGAATTTGAAAAATCCAAGGCAAATAAATCTTTGGTATTTGCGGAACTGATGTGCGATTTCCCCTCTACTGATACTGAAACAGTGGCAGAAGAGTCCATTGCGGACGAATCTTTGTTTCTCATCAGTACACTTGATCCATGGTATGGAGATATTATTATTTATCTCCAAACCCAATATTTTTGGCCTGACATTTCACGAACTCAGCGACGAAAAATACGCTTCCAATCCCAACAATATAATATCATTGGTGATACACTTTATCGACGTGGAGCGGATTCTGTTTTCCGACGTTGTCTAACTCATGAAGAAGCTGAAAAGGTGTTAAATGACTGCCATTCTGGAGCATGTGGCGGTCATATGTCTGGGTATGCCACAGCCCAAAAGATATTGCGTGCAGGTTATTTCTGGCCAACGTTGTTCAAAGATTGCATTTATGCGGTTCGGAAATGCCACAATTGTCAAATTTTTGATCGAAAAATGCGCGCGCCACCCGCTCCTCTTCACCCTATAATTGCTGTTGGTCCTTTCGCGAAATGGGGTATCGATTTTATTACATGTAACCCTCACTCGGCCGGGGGGCATGCCTATATTATCTTAGCAGTAGATTATTTTACAAAATGGGCCAAGGCGATGCCTACATTTTCAGCTGATGGCAAGACTGCTGCAAATTTCGTATTTAATCACATAATTGCTAGGTTCGGTGTTCCTCAAGCTATTATTACGGATCATGGAAGTCATTTTCGGAATGTCATGATGACTGAACTGACAGACCAGCTTGGCTTGCGCCACGATAGTTCCACTCCGTATTATCCGCAAGCCAATGGTCTAGTTGAAGCCATTAACAAAGTTTTAGTCACCATGATTAAACGAATCATTGGTATTCACAAGACGAATTGGCATTCCATGTTATTTTCAGCGCTTTGGGCATATCGAACCTCAGTCAAAACATCAACGGGTTTCACTCCTTTTCAACTAGTTTATGGTTTAGAAGCTGTGCTACCAATTGAATGCGAAATACCGTCACTAAAATTAGCCATAGAATTACTTCCAGCTACGTCTGAAGAGGAAAAACGTTTCTTGTACTTGGCCCAATTAGATGAGAATCGACAAAGTGCTGCAATAGCAAACGAGGCTCATGTTAAAAGGATAAAAGCTCAGTATGATAGAAATGTGACCCCTCGAAATTTTTCAGAAGGAGACCTAGTTTTACTTTATGATCAAGCTAACGACAAACTAGGAGCTGGAAAATTCGTGCCTATGTGGCATGGTCCTTATATTGTTAAACGAAAGTTAGCAAAAGGGGCCTATGAGTTGATAGATTTTGACGGTGTCCCTTTGGATAAACCCAGAAATGGGCTTTATCTAAAGTGATATTGTTCTTAAACGAGGTGTGGAGATTTTGTTAGTTTAGATTTCTTTACTGCTGGTGTGTTAGATTAGAAAAGTGTGCCTAGTTTAGAAGTGTGTTTTTGTCACTATTCCTGCTTATCTAAGTTTTACTCTTGATATTGCAGATGTCGACGTCTCTTCAAACCTACATTGGTTTTGCTGATGGTGCTTGTCGTACTACACGGAACATTTCTTCCGCATCTTGGGTTATCTATTCACCCTCTGAAGAGTTAGTATCCATGCATGGGGTAAGCCTTGGTCAAACAACCAATAACATTGCCGAGTATAGTGCAATGATTGAGTTATTGTCTGAATCCATATCATTTGGAATTCGGAGTTTGATTGTAAGGTTGGATTCTGAACTTGTTGTATTACAGCTTAACAGGGTTTATACCATTAGAAATCCAGTGTTATTACGGTTATTTTTAAGATTTCGTCTCTTGGAACGTGAATTTGATTACATTGAATATTAGCATATTCCAAGACATTTAAATACATTAGCAGATTCAATTGCTTCTAGTATGATAAATAGACATTTGCAATAATCTAAAGCAGTAAAACAAACAACATTCACATATGTACACAGATAGCCGTCAAAATAGTGATATATCATAGTATAGGAGTGTTTTCAAAAAATATACATCGTCTTCAATCATAGGTTGGAAACACCTTATGATCGGCAAAAATGATAATACAAAAGTCAAAAATATGAGTCTACATGATCATCCCATCACTGATGGTGATCACGATAAGAAACCACTGCCCGGGCTACCCTACATAGGAACCTCCTGAAAGGTCCTGGAACTCCAATCACATATATTTACAGCCTGAGAGGAATGTCATCTATGCTGGTCTCTGGAATATCTAGAGTCAAGCGCTCTAGATGATGCTCCAAATCAGTCAAAATCTCCGTTGATTGGCCTGCTGGGGCTGGTGCGGGTGCAACTGGTTGTCTTCTCTCGTAAGGTTGGAGATGAGCTGGTCTTTGTGGACCCACATCTGTTTTCAAAAAAAAAAAAAAAAACTTTTGGTTATTAGTTTTCAAAGACGATAAAAAATTAAAAAAAATTAGAATTTAGCAAACATTGAAAAATGATTTTACCTGAATCATCCCACTGTTCCTCGGCAGGGAGAGCCATCTCTCTGTCACCGCGGAAATCTATCCCGGCATATGGAAAATCTTCTATCACAAAAAGTTGGCGATCCAGCCAACGAAAATATGAAGGAGGGAATCGCACAATCTCAGTACCCTCAATAGCATGACGAGCCATCAACGCGGACCAACGAACCATTCTCGGTTCTCGAGGTCGACCGGCATCAACGACAATACTCTGTGGAGATAACATGGGGATCCTCTCCAGAGCGAAAGAAATGACGATGGATCTGTTGAAATTTGGTGCGGAGGACGGTGGTTCCACTGAGCTTTGATCTTTATCCTAGGGAAAAGTGTCCAAAAGAATTTAATTTTTCTCCTAAAGTAACTTTATAAATTTTTATAAAGTTAAATCTAATTTAAAAGTGACTTGAGTGATAAAGTTACTAAAGTGACTTTATAAAGTTATAAAGTCAAATCTAATTTTAAAGTGACTTTAAGTGATAAAGTTACTAAAGTTAAAGTGACTTTAAATAAAGTCGATATAAAATTAGAAAGGAAAAAGTGACTTTGGAAATAAAAGACTAAGTGGGTCTTTATTAAAGTGGGGTGAATTAAAAAATGAAAAGTGAGATTTAAATGAGCATTTAATCTCAGCCCTAGATCTCAATCTATCTCAGCCATTGGATTTAGGGATTCCCCAAAAGTCACTTAGGGTTAGGTTAAAGGAGGAAAAGGAGGAAAAGGTCATTCATTCTTTCATGAGCAGATTGGGAGAAGGAGAGCAAGAGAGCAAGGGAGATTTTTGAGTAGTGAGGAGAAGGAGGCAGCAGTTTGGCACACATTCCAAGGCCATATTTCAGCAAGACCGTACAGCAGAGTTTGCACACAGTTCAAGGCAGATTTGGCACGATTTCCAAGGCAGAATCCGTACAGCAGCTTGTGGCACGTTTTCCAAAGCAGCCGTACCATTTTCTGGGCACAGATTTCGAGGGAGAAGCTGTTGTTTTTGCTGCACGCTTTTCTAGACAGGCCGTACAGCCTGTAGCTGATTGCTGGCACAAAAATCGAGGCAGATTTCCGTACAGCAGCATTTAATAAAGCTGCACGCATTCCAAGGAGGCCGTACAGCAGCATTTATTGCTGTTCTGCACGCAAAAAGAGGAGGCCGTACAACAGAAATTAATGCTGTAATTTCTGGGCACGTTTTTCAAGGAAATACGCACAGCATTTATTGCTGGTTCAGTTTTACTGTCTGCACGTTTTCCGAGGCGGTGGTTAAGCACGAAAAGAGATAAGTTGTAAAAGTTTACTTGCTGATTTTTCTGAATATTTCTCTCACTGTAAAAAGCATTTTTCAGAAATAAGAAGGAGCTCTCAAACTGGTTTTCCCCAAGAGTTGTAGGGGGTTTTTCCAGGGTCACCTTGACCAAAAATTACTGTGTTATGATGTGTTGAATGGCTGTTTGTTACTGCTGTTTTTTATTTCTACATTTTCCAGCATTCTGAAAAATTTCCAGAATTTGTGTTTTCAGCAAAATTTATTTTTCCAGTTGTTGAATGTATGGTTATGGGAAAGGGCATTTAACGATTTTGGAGTAATAAGGCGAAAACTGAAAACCGGGGTGGGAAATAGAATTTTCTACATGGTATCGGAGCTTGAGTGCTGAAGGGCAGTTTGGGACAGCAAGGAAGAAAATTACAGCTTGCTGATTTTTCACTCAGAAAATTCCAGCAAACTGATTTTTCACAAACAGCAGATTTTTACCTTTACTACAGCAGTGTTATTTTTCAGTTTTAGGACAACAGGATGTCATTGGGACTGAGGGTGGAGGATAGGTTGGATGGGCATTCCAACTACAGCATTTGGAAGGAGAGAATGCAGAGTATCTTTGAGGAGACAGAAGTCTGGGACATTATGGTACATACCACACAGAACCCTGTGAATGTGCCTACTGATGCTACTCAGTTGGCAGCATATAATAAAAAGAACAACAAGGGTAAGAGGTTGATTCTAGACGGAATCAAAGACCATTGCATTCCTCATGTGAGAGGGAAGAGAAATGCTCATGAGATGTGGACAGCATTGTCCAATCTCTACCAGAGTACCAATGAGAACCGGAAAATGGTCCTGAAGGAGAAGCTGAAGACCATTAAGATGGGTAAGACTGATAGTGCAGTTGGATATCTCACAAAGATTACTAATGTGAGAGATGAGTTGGCAGCGATTGGAGAGGTCATTCCACCCACTGAGTTGGTGCAGATTGCAGTAAATGGCCTCCCCAGTTCATGGATGAACTTTGTTGATGGGGTTTGTGCACGTGAGACCCTTCCCACATGGGAGAGGTTTTGGGATGATTGCATTCGGACAGAGATCAGGAAAGGTCAGCTTGGGGCAGCCAAGCCAGTTGAGCAGGATGAGGATGTAGCACTGTTGGCAGGACGCAAGAAAGGCAAAGGGAAGAAGCATGCTTCCACAAGCAATGGTGGGGGCAAAGGCAAAGGTAAAGGTAAACAGGATAACTCACAGAAGGACTATTCCAAAGTGAAGTGTTGGAATTGTCAGAAGATGGGACACTATGCAGTTGTGTGTCCGGAGAAGAATGGGAGGAAGAACCGAGAGCATGTTCAAGAAACTAAGGTTGAGGACTTTGCAGATCGTTTTGACTGGGAGTTTGGGTTCACTGCGTGTGAGTCCTCTAGTGCGGGATTATCTGCCATAGAGGTTCAGAAGGAGCATGCATTTCCCTCGATTAGCGGAGCATCTTCGGGTATCTGGTATGTGGACAGTGGGGCTTCACGTCACATGACAGGAGTCCGTGAGTACTTCTCAGAGCTTTCAGAGAGTGGCACTGATGCAGAGGTAGTACTCGGTGATGACAGAGTTGTTAGAGCAGTCGGTGTGGGAACATTGACATTTCAGAGGGAGTCCAAACCTCCCTTGAAGGTGTCAGATGTTCTTTATGTGCCAGGGATGAGGAAGAACCTCATATCGGTCTCGACTTTAGACAGAGAGGATGAGATACTATTGAGGGAGGACATCATTGATGTGTTATCCAGAGGCACATCCATTGGTCCATCTAAGTGATAGGTGTCACATGTCTGAGTGCTCTGGTTGTATTCAGTCCTTACAGCATTGAGCGATGGTACGGCAATGAGCTAGCGATTACGACGATGTGAGATTTGGCACGCGGACAGACCACCTTGTCATAGAATATGGGACTGCGGAATCTCCCGAGGTGTGCGAGTTGATCACGATCCACTTTGATATACTTGCAGAGGATGTGATGAGCAAGTTTTCAAAATCCTTTCCAGCTGATGTGTGAAGCTGTTGCGGATATTTGATTTGATTCATTCCGATGTGAGCGGTCGGATGTCTCATGTTTCCTTGAGTGGATATGAGTACTATGTGTTATTCATTGATGATCACTCCAGGAGGTCCTGGATTTATTTCTTGAAGACCAAGAGTGAGGTCTTCAAGCGGTTTCAGGAGTTCAAAGCTCTTGTGGAGACACAGACAGGTCGGAAGATCAAGTCCCTGAGGTCGGACAATGTGGGAGAGTACACCCTTGGAGAGTTTGTTGACTATTGTGCGGAGGCAGGCATTAGGAGGGAGCTCACTGTTCCTTACAACCCCCAGCAGAACGGGGTTGCGGAGAGGAAGAACAGATCCATCGGAGGGGCTGCCAAAGCCATGTTACATGATCGGGGGTTGCCATTGTTTTTGTGGGCAGAGGCCTGCAACACAGCTGTTTACTTGCAGAACAGGAGTCCGCATCGTGCCTTGGGGCACATGACTCCGGAGGAGGCTTTTTCTGGGAAGAAGCCTGATATGGGTCATCTTCGTATCTTTGGGTGCATGACCTACTCCTACATACCCAAGGAGAAGAGGACCAAACTAGAGCCCACCGCAGAGAAGGGTATCTTTGTGGGCTACAGTGAGACCTCCAAGGCCTTTCGGATTTACATTCCTGCACAGAGGAAAGTTGTTGTCAGGCGGGATGTGAAGTTCGAGGAGGACAGGGCCTTCAGGAGGTCACGGGAGTTAGAGTATCTGGATCAGCCAGACCCTCAGCAGCAGTTGAGTCAGTCACAGGGATCCAGTGGGCAGGGATCAGGAGGATCCGGAGGTACATCTATGACGATGTCAGGTCCGTCAGTGGGGAGTGGCTCGCAGAGTCAGAGGGGTGGCGCTATGGGCATGCAGAGCGGTCACGGAGCGATTCAGCGAAGTCACGATGGGCCAGTTCACAGTACTTCGACATCTGAGGATTCGGGTGTGACGGGGAGGACAGACAGTGGTCGGTCGGGCTCTGATGTTGAGGAGGAGGAGTTTGTTCTCATGGAAGAAAGTGCCTCGAAGAAGAAAGCCGTGACGGGACACCTTGAGGAAGATGCCATGATGCCACATGCATTCTTGGGCTTTAAGAAGTAGGTCGGAGAGACAGGACCACACGAGGTTTGTAGCTATGTGGTAGCTGCAGCATCCTTGACTCTGAGCCTTCTAGCTATGAGGAAGCAGCTAGCCAGCAGGTCTAGGGAGAGGCCATGCAGGAAGAGTATTCTTCTATCATGAAAAATGATGTTTGGGAGGTGGTGGTCAGAGGCACGAAGAGGCAATCTGGTGATTTTGCTTCAGGATGGCTACAGTGGCTTATCTTACGGAATAACGACATTGAGAAATTCAAAGCGAGGGTTGTGGCTAGAGGGTTCTCCCAGGTAGAGGGAGTTGATTATGAGGAGACCTTCGCTCCCGTGGCTCGATATACTTCGATCCGCTCCATTATATCGATAGCAGCAGAGATGGGTTGGAAGATCCACCTGATGGATGTGAATACCGCATTTCTCAATGGCTTCATACAGGAGGAGGTGTACATTGAGCAGCCACAGGGCTTTGAGGAGCATGGGAAGGAGTCCCATGTGTGCAGACTGAAGAAGGCCCTTTATGGCCTGAAGCAAGCTCCCAGAGCTTGGTACTCCAGGATAGATACATACTTGCAGAAGATGGGTTTCACAAAGAGTGAGGCGGATCCGAACCTTTACTATATTGTGATAGGTGAGGAGCCTCTCATTCTGGTGCTGTATGTGGATGACTTAGTCATTACAGGTGCAGAGAGACTCATAGAGCACTGCAAGAGAGATCTTGCGGCGGAGTTTGAGATAAAGGACATCGGCTTGATGCATTACTTTTTGGGTTTGGAGGTGTGGCAGGAGGAGGGGCATTTCTTCCTGGGACAGGGGAAGTATATTGTGGACATCCTTGGCGGATTCCACATGGAGGATTGTAGACCCATGTCGACACCGATGATCACCAACTGGAAGAAGCTTCATGCTTCGGATTAGATCGGATTGGATCTGATATACGAGCGGTGGATCTGGTTGCCAGTGTGTTGGTCAACACTGAACCAGGAATCTCTGTTTTACGGTCAACCACGATCGTCAGTTTGTGTGTGTGAGCCTGAAGTTCATGGGTGCATTGCCGCTTTACATTTTGCGGTACTTGCAGGGGATAGTGGATTATGGTCTGGACTATAGGCAGGGGGATGGAGTGAGATTGGCAGGTTACACTGATTCTGATTGGGCAGGTTGTGCTTCTGATAGGAAGAGCACTTCAGGGTGCTGTTTTGGGTTGGGTTCGGCGGTGGTGTCATGGTTCAGCCGGAAGCAGCAGTCAGTAGCATTGAGTTCAGCGGAAGCAGAGTATATGGCAGCCAGTCTAGCTAGTTGTGAGGCCATCTGGCTTCGCAAGATTTTGTTTGGCTTATTTGGTCAGCCGTTGAGACCTTCAGTGATTTACTGTGATAATCAGAGTTGCATTAAACTCACGGAGAATCCAGTATTTCATGACAGGTCAAAGCATGTCGGGATCAAATATCATTTCATCAGAGACTATGTTCAGAAAGGAGTTGTGAAGCTTGAGTATATTCCCACTGATGAGCAGGTTGCAGATATTCTTACCAAAGCCTTACCACGGGGCAAGCATGTCTACTTCAGAGACAAGATGGGTGTGGTGAGGAACACCTTCATCGGTAAGAGGGAGTGTTGAAATTTGGTACCGGAGGACAGGTGGTTCCCTAAGGCTTTGATCTTTGGCCTAGGGAAAAGTGTCCAAAAGAATTTAATTTTTCTCCTAAAGTAACTTTATAATTTTTTATAAAGTTAAATCTAATTTAAAAGTGACTTTAGTGATAAAGTTACTAAAGTGACTTTATAAAGTTATAAAGTCAAATCTAATTTTAAAGTGACTTTAAGTGATAAAGTTACTAAAGTTAAAGTGACTTTAAATAAAGTCAATATAAAATTAGAAAGAAAAAAGTGACTTTGGAAATAAAAGACTAAGTGGGTCTTTATTAAAGTGGGGTGAATTAAAAAATAGAAAGTGAGATTTAAATGAGCATTTAATCTCAGCCCTAGATCTCAATCTATCTCAGCCATTGGATTTAGGGATTCCCCAAAAGTCACTTAGGGTTAGGTTAAAGGAGGAAAAGGAGGGAAAGGTCATTCATTCTTTCATGAAGCGAGGATAGAAGAGCAAGAAACAGGGAAATTTACGACGATGAGGAGAGACGACGGTTGCTTTGTTCCAAGGCCATATTTGAGCCAAGACCGTGCAATGAGGAAGTTTGCCTAGAGTTCAAGAAAGATATTTGCTTTGTTCAAGAGCGAAAACAATCACAATGACTTAGTTGCGTTTTCCAAGACCGTACCATTTAAGACACGATTTCGAGGGAGAAAACCTTACATTTTTCTTGTAACTTTTCTAGACGGGCGTACAACTGTGGTGATTCTTGCACAAAATCGAAGGGTAGATTTCATCTAACGACATTTAATACGTGCCCACGCATTCCAAGGAGGCCGTACAGCAGCATTTATTGTTGTTTTGCACGCAAAAAGAGGAGGTCGTACAGCAGAAATTAATGCTGTAATTTCTGGGCACGTTTTTCAAGGAAATACGCACAGCATTTATTGCTGGTTCAGTTTTACTGTCTGCACATTTTCCGAGGCGGTGGTTACGCACGGAAAACAAGATAAGTTGTAAAAGTTTACTTGCTAATTTTTCTGAATATTTCTCTTACTGTAAAAAGCATTTTTCAGAAATAAGAAGGAGTTCTCAAACTGGTTTTCCCCAAGAGTTGTAGGAGGTTTTTCCAGGGTCACCTTGACCAAAAATTACTGAGTTATGATGTGTTGAATGACTGTTTATTCTACATATTCTTTATTTACTGTATTCTGACATTACGAAAAATTTGAAATTTGTGTTTTATTAAAATTTATTTTCAGTTATTAAATGTATGGCATTGGGAAAGAGGGCATTTGTTGGTTTGAATAATAGGTGGCAGAAAAGCAAAATTTGAGAAATAAATTTTCTACATATCCAAAAGTTTTCGATTTCCCATTTTTATGTAGTTAGATTGGCCTTACACATTGTGTGTAACACGAAACTACACCCGATTAAAGATGGTCTTCAACTTGATCACGGAAACACGCATTTAGGAACCGATAGCTACATAGCGCAACACTCCCACGATTTAGTAGCAGTCGTAATAAATTTCAATTTCAGGACGGATTATGTGTTTTATGTCAATCCGTTTGTCCCGAGGATTTGCCTGATCATTGCAGAATTCTAGTTGAAGACTAGCGACAGTCTGGCCACCTGGCCTAGTCCCAAACAAAGAAACTTGTTCGCCCCTTTTGGAAAAACCAGTCAAGAAATATATATCCTCCAGCTCAATTTCAAGCCGGTGGCCACCAATAAAGAAGCACTGGTCCTCCACATTCCATCTGTCTACCAACCATGTCAAGAGTTCTACTTGTGCCCTCATGCCTGAGATGGCCCAAAATTTGTACAAGCCACATGCTTTTAATGCCCTTTGTGTGGGAAAATGAAGTATTGCGGCTTCATCCACTTCCTCATGCTCACGTTCTCGCCAGATCAGCATCTTGTTAGTCCTACAATACAGAAACAGGCAAGTTAGAATAGTTTTATTTGAAAAATTTTGGCAAACAAATGAGAAATCATTGTTTTAAATCTAACCGCGCGGGTACCGCACCCGCTCTTTGTAAACAGAGCATAGGTCCACACGAGCAGTGTGTTCCGGGTGCGGAACCCACGACTTTTTCCTTATAGGAAAAAGTCGGGGTCCGCAGGTAACGTGTGTCCCACCTGCGGACCCCGCGGGCGCATTTTTGAACCATTTTTTGCCCCAAAAATTCAAACTAAAGCCTAAAAACAAATTTCAAATGGATGAAAAACAAGATAAGGAGGTCGTGGATTACCTGGGACTGACGGTTTTCGATTCCAACGGACGAATTTTCCAGAATCTTCACAGGAACTTTCTTACCCAAAAGCTTTTTACTTTTCACTCTGAAACTGAACGGTAAAAATGAAATTGAAAAAGTCCTTTTTATAAGTTTTTTTGAATGGATGAATTTTTAATTTATTTATTTTTCACTTTAAAAAGGGTATTTTTGAAAGCATTTTTACTTATCTTAAACAGGTATGTGTAATGTTTCAAGTTTTTGTGCAGAAACTGGATTTTTTAGGTGAACTGATCGTTTTTCAACAAAGAGCATACTTTTATCACTTTTTTGGACTCTTTCAAAAATTTTACGAAAAAGCGAAACCTTGGAGTCCTCTTTTAAGCTCTTTTCAGACTCTCTAAATATGAAAAGATTGTCGAGTACTTGACTATTCGAACTCGTTAAAGTAAATGAACAGTCGTCCTTTCAGTATAAGTTTACCCCTTTTTTAAATTTGAAATGGACTATTTACGAAAAAGGTATACGTTGAATAAATACAGTCAATAGAGTTCTCTCCCGCATTATTTTATCCTTTTTCGGGCTCGAGAGACTAAATTTACGAAAAAGTACACCCTTGGAGTTTTCTTAAGTTTTTTCTTCTGACTCCCTAAAATTGAAAAACACCGAGTTTCTCCTATACTGGACTCGTTAAAACTTAACAGTAAAGGACCTGTTTAATTTTCAACAGGAACGAACCACTCCTTCTTAGGGTTCAAATTTTAAACTAAGTTGGACTCATCCGAAGGATGAGCTTATAACCAAGAAAATGTTATCCTCCTCAAGCTTGTCAAAAATAAAGAGGTACTTGCCAGAAATGGTGGGGGAAAAAGAGAGAAAAATGGGTGTGTTTGTTATATTTTAACTTTTTCGAAAATTTAGTCAACCACTCTTGAACACGACACTTTCATTCACCTAGGTTGGGAATTCCTTTTCCTAACAGTTAATCAAACCACATTGAAAGTCTTCAGCCGGTTTCTGGGTATTAGCTTTCGGTCAATTGTTACCAAGCCATCTGCAGTGTCGTTATGTGTTCAAGAGGACAGTTCAAATAAACCATTCATCTGCAAAATATCTGTCATCCATCTTTTGACCATCCCTGAGTCAGTCCTTGCCAATATATTTTCAAAACTTGATCTATGATTTCGTGTTGTGGGCTTCCCTACGACAGATCACTTTCTATCGACATCAGCACATTATCTAGGAAGTTGATCCAGAAATCGTCAGTACCTTGAAATCTGCATGCCTCAATGGCAGGTTTCTCGCCTTCGACGACAGGTTGCATCATCGACCTTCGATCGAATGATTCCATGACATGTTCGACTTCAGCTCATTCATTCACATTTCATGGATTGTACTGGGTACTTTGAGAGCCATTGACATTACTGGTGGTTTCTCTCACACTTGTTAACAGTTTACATTATTGACTGGTAATCAAGTGGTTTCTATCATGTTCGACTTCAACACATTCATTCACATGGATAGAATCGTACTAGTTCGAGATGCGGAAATCAAGACCCTGGATCTAGTTTCCACCATCCAGGCTGCGAGGAGTTTTATTATTATACAGTAGACTATTCATTACAGATGGCTGTACCCATGCTGTGTCTACACTATTGATGTAATATTAAAATCATTCCTGTATTAGAACGATTTGAGTTAGTTTCTAGTTAGTTTTAATCTGAGTATGGGAATGCCTACCTCAGTGATGACATATATATGTATATATTTTGCATTGAATGTTTTTACAGGTTCCGACTGGGGTGTCCACGGGATGATCTTTGAAATGATAAAGTACTGCACTCTTCATATATGACAGACTTCAGCTTCATCTATTCCAGACTTTGCACTTTAGGGGGAAATTTGTTACACTAAAAACTGTTATCCTGACATTTTGCTATGAGTATGAGCTCATTATTACTCATGCTTCCTCCTTTTGCAAGTCTAACATATCAGCTCCTCATGTCAAGCTTTCAAAATCAGAGAAAAGTTCCTAAAAATCCCCTAAACATTGGTATCGCACTTTCTCTATTAATTCCCTGCGGTCCCGCACCTAAAGTTCAGCCCTCCTGCGGAACCATACCGCACGTTCTTTGTGTTATGGGTGCGGACCTCTGTAAAACTCAAAAAGGCGAGAAAGTAAAGATAAAAAGTTGATTTCAGATGAATTCTAGAATATTCTAGATGGGAATTTTCGGGAATGGATACGCTTTGAGAAGGTTCATGCATCCCTCACTTGATGGAGCTAACCCCTTGATGTAAGGAGCTAATCCTTTTGAAGGAGGATTCTATCCCTTCATATTTGGAACAAGAAACCTCCTCTTTTCCACTATAAAAAGAGGCCTTGGGTAGCCTCAAAGGGAGTTCACGCTTAAGATATTTGAAGTTAAATGCTGTTGAGATTCAGACTCAGTTAACTAAGACTTTCTGTGAGGTTAAATCACTCATCTCTATCTGTCTTGGTTCAAAGAGTGCAATGCTTGTCAAATTAGAAGAGATTCTTGCTTCGGACCCCGGGAGGACCTGCACAACATCAAGGCACAGGTTGTAAAGGTTTTCTTTATTTGAAGTTAATACAAATATGCTCATTTCTCTCATTAAACTGTCTATTCATGGTTTATTTCATAAAGTCCTTGATCATTATGATAAGTATGGTTTATAATAATAT